>KN823001.1:187523-224787 GCA_000827465.1 Tulasnella calospora MUT 4182 | reverse complement strand
GGGGGGGGGGGGGCGCCAAGTAGGGGGCACCACGATGACCCGAACGTAATGAAAGCTCACGTAGACGGTAATTAGCCTTGACCAGCGTCCATCTAGGCGACGTTTAATTTAGGTGTGTAATAAAGAGTGTCTTGGAACGAAGGGTTGAACCCGCGCACCACACTACCTCGAGCTCTCCCGTGGTCTGTTGGCAATCCCCGGTTACCCGGCCTCGCAATTCTTTCTTAACATCTAATTTACACTCGAAAAAATTCGCATGCTCGCAGTAACCTTGTGGGAACTTCTCGCAAACTCCGCCGTAATTGCTCGCTTTCCGCGAGCGGTGAGGGTAGATAGGGCCCTGAGCGTTTGTTTTCCGAAAAACGATCACGAACCGCACAAGCGCTGAGATTTGAGGACCAAACTTTGCGGACCTCCTGGAGTGCCTCTAATAAGGGCCTGCCTGTCCTAAGCTAGAACAGACAAGAACCACAATGGCCTTCGTCTCTGCTGTGCACCCGCCCTGCGCCATGAACCCCTGGGGACGTGCGCGGAATTGTGACAATCTTCGAGACCCGTATCTTATTTATTTTATTCACCTCTAGGGCTAGAATGTTGAAGAGGGTGAAGGTAATTACACCCTCCACCGAGGGACTCTTAAGGAGAGTACGTCACTTACACTCTACAGGGCCGGGTGTGATGAGAACGTCTTCCATGTCCACGGGTATCAGGGGCCCTTATTCCATCGTCCATCTGCTTTAGACTTATCAACTCCTGTAGCGCTAACGGCTGAGTCTTTGAGCGTGGGTTGTGGAGGTCGTTCTTTGGAGCAGCCAGCGTGACGAAGATGAGCGGCAAGACGGAGTGGGGGGGACGAGGATTAACGCACTAGCCGTATCATGAAATGCCACACTTCCCGAATTGTAAACAGAAGGATGAATATTTTCCATGGAACTCAACGCGGGTAGGAAATCGTACTACGACGAGAGGCTAGATACGAAATGCTCCGGTGTCAAGCGGAACCCTAGACGGCAACCCAATGTGTGGATGAGCCTTTTGCAAAAATGGAACGTAAACAAAGCTAACCAAAAGAGCCCATTTGTGAACCGCTCGATAATAGCTGCATTTAGTTTAGTTGGTGGGCTCGAAGATGAATTTCTGAGAAGCAAGGAATCAGTTCCGATGCGCTATTTGCATGATAGGTTCACTACCCCTCTTTTCGCGTGGTTATTTCTCGGCCGAATAAAGGCTTCCGCATCCGGGACAATGTAGTAAGAATTAGTGATAGTAGTCACAAAAAGTCTGATTTCTTGATCCGAATGTCAGTTCTTCGGTGGAAACGTAGGGAACGCCCAACGTTATGATGGACTTACCGCTCGCATCATCCCTCTTCCATACAGGAACCACCTCGCCGTTGTCCAAAATAGTGCAATTCATGAGCTGAAAGGGGTTATTATTCGTCCAAGAAGGCTTCAGAGAGACTCGGTCCACCAAGGACACGTAAGCGTAGCTAGGCCGTCCGTTAGCGAGAGCACGGTGGGAAGAAAGCGCCAGACGCACTGATCAGACCCCTTTCCTATTTTGGGTGAAGGGGTGGACCAATGAACTGCTAACCATGAATGAGATGGGCTGTCCTAAATTTTATAGGTGAACATAGCCTCTTCATTGCGAACAGGAATGACAATCTGGTTGACACTTACCGCCCGCTCCAGAAGAGTGGCTCCAGATACGGAAATACGGCGTATCCGAGTTGCCTCACTTGCTTCGGTTGTTAAAGTGCCGGTATCGCCTCTAAACCGGACGTAGTAAATCGGATTTGATCCATCGGAAACTAATTTCAGGACACCCTGGAGTGGGGAATCGACCTTGCAATTACGGTTGAGCGAAGGCGCCGCTGCTGGTGTTGGCTTGATTTGAGGCCTATGTATAGCGGTGTTGGTCAAAGGTCTTAGGTGGGGGCAACGGAGACCGAAGCCTTTCCTCACTCGTCATCATCTTCCGGGGGAGGCCACCGTTCGAGTAATGCAATCTCTAGTTTGGACCAATCTTCGCAAACCTCCTCCGGAAGTCGAGAGTGCCACAAGAGAGCCTTATGCCAGAAAAGTGTGGCCGCAAAGTCTGCTTTCCAACCCGAGTCCCGTAATTTGCCTTCCCACAATGCGCGGGTACGGATCGCAAGGATGAATTCGTGGCATTCTTCCCAGTCTGTGCCTTTGAAACGTTCGACTGCAAGTGGAAAGTCGGTGAAGGTGTTGGTATGACGCCATCTGGAGAATTACATACCAGGTGGCGCGGACGACATCTGAGAACGGGCGCTAGTGACAATGTTAGGGTTTGATTAGACACGCGCCCGAGCGAAGGATAGTGTGGTACAGGACGCAGAGGTAGGCAAGGGCTGGGGGTACTGGCGGCCGGAAACGAGTGGTGTGCTCGGTGACCTCCCATCTCGTCACAAGGCCATTTCCCCCCCTAATAGGCCACCACTCCATCGAAAGTCTCACGTCGACCGGTGAATGGTCAATATAATAGTTTGTGGCTTTCTGACTGACGTCGATATCCGAGGTAAGTAGTGTCGGAGCCCTTTGGAATATTCGAGAACGTTTCGCCAGGGGCTGTGGAACCTGTGTTTATTTTCAGCTGAGAATCGCGTCTCAGACGACTGCAACCGCAAGTAGGAATATATCCGATACTGTCGAAGTCTGACTGTATTGTCCATATTGATGGTCTATTTGTCGTCAAAAGAGTGTATAACGTTGCAGCGAGTCAATCGAAGTTATGCGGGAGACAGAGACCCGAAGTTGAGTCTCCGGAGGAGCTCAGTCTTTGTTTGCGTCAGTGTTGTCACTGACCCCGTCAGACCCCGGTCAGTCGATGGAGGACTTGAACTGACCCCCCATGGACACCTCGTCAATAGAATTACGTCGTGAAACGACACAGTTTACAGATCGAACTCTGCAAATTTGCTCCTGCGTAGAAGGTTCCAGTGTCACTGGGGCGTCTTCGTCCTCGTCCACGGCATTATCATCGTCCCCCCGCAAAGCCGTTTGTCCTGGACTTGCTCCCGAAGTACGAATGCTCGCTGTTCCTGAGTGATGTATCGAAACCTTACCCAGATAAAATCACGTAGGCGCTCTCGCTCCATGTTGCGAGGAAACTTCAAACAGGAGGACGACACACTCCCCGTATTGGTAACAACTGTCGAAACACTTCGAGTTGCGTTTTGGGTGAGCTCAATCTTGAATCCGTCGGGGGCGAGGAAGTTGAAGCAAAACATCTTGTCTTTCTGCTTTGTCGAGCTTGTATACAGTGGATCAGTTGGCCGTGCATCTTCTTTGTACGCAATAGTCATGTCCAACGACAGGGAGTTGGGCAAGCAACGGGCATGCCTCAGCAGGATGGATAAAATCAGCTTATCGGTGTTTGGGAGATGAGAGATTCACCTTTCGACGAGTTTCTATTTGGATAGGAAAACTCGGTCTCAGGAGCTAATAACAGAAAAACGAGCTGGAGCAACTTTACGGAAACCATGCCGAAGTTCTGTTCCCGGCCGCTTGCACGTTTATCGCGATTGCAGCCAAGGCACAAGGGCCGAGATTTTAGGAAAAGAAGTTCTGCGCACCTTCTGGAGTACCCCGATAGGGATTTTTCCAAAATTAGAACAGGCTAGAACCAAAATGGCTTCAGCCTAAAATCGCTGCGTCATGAACCCCCAGGGACGTGCATGGAAGTACTGACGATTTTCGAGTGTTGTATCCTGTTTGTTTCTTATGCTTTAGTGCCAGAACGGTGAAGAGCGTGGAGGTAAGCACACCCTCCACGGAGGGAGTCCTAAGGAGAGAACATCACTTCCATTCCACAAGGCGTACACCGGTTGTGACGAGAACGTCTTCCGAGTATCATAGAACCTTGTTTCATTGTCCATATACTTTAGATTTTATCAATTAACCTAGCTCTGACGCCTGAGACTTTGAATATGGGTCACGGAGGTCGTTCTTTCGAGCGGCCGATGTGTCGGCGACGAGCGACAAGAACGAGGGCATAACGAGGCTTAACGGGTTCGCTATATCATGGATCGCACACTTCCCGAAATGGAAACAGAAAGATAGACATTTGCTCATTGACATCAACACTCGTTTGAACTCGTAAAGTGGATCAGAGGCCAGATCCGAAAGGTTCCAGTATCAAGCGGAATCCTAGACCGAAACCCCAACGTTCGGATAAGTCTTCTGCAGGGAATGGAACATGAGTGGAGCTAACCGAAAATCCAGTCGCGAACCGCTCGATAATAACTTCATTTAGTTTATTCTGTCGCCTCGATGAAGAATTTCTGAGAAGCAAGGAATTAGTTCCGATGCGCTACTTGCATGATAGGTTCACTACCCCTCGTTTCGCGCTGCTTCTCGGCTGGAGAAAGGCTTCCGCATCCGTAACAAGGTATAAAGAATTAGTGATAGTCGTCACAAAAAGCCTGATTTCTTGATCCGAATGTCAGTTCTTCGGTGGAAGCGTAGGGACTGCCCAACGTTGTGATGAACATACTGCTCGCATCGTCCTTCTTCCATACGGGAACAACCTCGCCGTTGTCCAAAACGGTGCAGCTGATAAGCTGAAAAGGGGTTCCACTCGTCCAAGAAGACTTCAGAGAGACTGTGTCAACCGATGACAGGAATGCGTAGCTGGAAGGTCGTCCGTTAGTGGGAGGACCGCAGGTAGAAGAGCGTCAGACGCACTCATCAGACGCCTTTTCTATCTTGGGTGAAGGGATGGTCCAATGAGCTGCTAACCATGAATGAGATTGGTTGACCTATATTTCAAAGTTGAGCGCATTTCTCGATTGCAAACCGGGATGATAATCTGGTTGACACTTACTGTCCGCTCCAGAAGAGTGGCGCCAGATGCGAAATTACAACGGACACGGATTGCCTCACTTGCGTCGGTTGTTAAACCGCCGAAAGCGCCCTTGAGGTGGACGTAGTAAGTTGTGTTCGATTCATCGAGAACTACTTTCAGGAGGCCCTGAAGTGGGCGTTCAGCTCCATCGTTGCGATTTGATGAAGGTGCAGCTGCTGGCGTTGGGTTGATTTGAGGTCTGTTAGTAGTGAGGGTCAGAGACCCCGAACGGGGCAACGCGACGGAGCCCTATCCTCACTTGTCGTCATCTTCTGGTTCAGGCCATCTATCAGTTAACGCGATCTCCAGTTTGGACCAATCTTCGCGAACGTCCTCCGGAAGTCGACAATGCCACGACAGAGCTTTATGCCAGAAATAGTTGGCAGCAAAGTCCGCCATCCAGGCTGAGTCTCGTCGTTTTCCTTCCCACATCGCACGGGTACGGATCGCGAGGATGAATTCATGACACTCTTCCCAGTTTGTGCCTTTGAAGCGTTCGACTGCAGAGTGCAAATCGAAGAGGATATTGGTATTCAAATATGCAGGTCCTTGAGGATGACGCGCGTACCAAGTGGTGGGGATGACATCTCAGAAGGGACCCCAGTGACAGTTTATGACCCGGAGTTGAATATCGAGCAGCTATATAGGAGCGTAAGTGAAGGGTAGTGTGGTAGGAAGGGATGTAGAGGTTGATGAGGGCGAGGGGTTTTGGACCGGAGTGCGCAAGAGTGGTCAGAACGGTGCACCTGACATCTCATCTCATCACGCGCCACTTTCCCACCAAGCAATCATTTGGCTACATTCTGAGTAGGATTTCTTGGACGTGAACTGTAGGGAATAGCTGTTTTAAGTACCTTTGGCGAGCGAGAAAAGTATGCACATCCCCAGGAAGCAACAAGGAGGACGAGAGGCATTGGTCGTGAAGGGGGATGCTGCTGTAAGCTCGCCGCATGACTACTTGAAGCGAAGAGTGCAGTCAGTAGCCAAACTGGTATATTTTCTAGTTCATCACTAGAGCATTAGATTCATTGAACTTGATTCATTCACAGACGATAGGATTATACGAGCGAGAAAAACCTTGACCCGTCCGGGTAAGGTCAAACGGTTCGAGCGGTGACAGGTTTCTGGAGACCGAGAGGGTACATGCGAAGGGTCCCAAAATCGACGTGTGAGTCCTACACGGCACAGCCTACGTGTGAGTAAGTCTTCGCAAAGAATGGAATGTGAATAAAGCTAACCGAAAGAATCCAGTTGGAGGCCCGTCGATAAATGAACCCGTCTAATTTAGTCTGTCGCCTCGATGACGAATTTCTGAGAAGCAAGTGATCAGTTCCGTTGCGCTACTTGCATGATAGGTTCACTACCCCTCTTTTTGCGCTGGTGTTAACCCGAGTAAAGGCTTCTGCATCCGGGACAAGGTAGAGAGAAGTACCGATAGCCATCGCAACAAGTGTGATTTCTTGATACGAATGTCGGTACGTCAGTGAAAACGTAACGCATGTCGAATAAGAGTTGAGGTGAACATACTACTTGCATTATCTTTCTTCCAGGCTGGAATTACTTCGCCATTGTCCAAAACAGTGCAAGTCATGAGCTGAAAAGGATAACTACTCGACCAAGAAGTCTTCAGAGAAACTTGGTCGACGAACACCATGTAGGCGTATCTGGAAGACGGGTCCTTTAGTCAGGGGATCACGGATACAGGAGTGCCGCACGCACTCAGGAGACCCGCTTTCTATTTTGGGCGTGGAAGACGGCCATTGAACCGCCAGCCAAGAAGGATCTGAGTGGTTCTTCGTATTAATAGGTGAGTATTTGCGATTTCAGACGAGTATGGTGATCTGGTCGAGACTTACGATCCGCTCCAGAAGAGTGGTGTTGGCTAAGGGGTTGCATTGTACACCGACTGCCTCATTCGCGTTGGTTGTTGTAACGCAGATATGAGAACTGAAGCGGACATAGGATTTCGTATTTGATCCATCGAGAACTAATTTCAGGATACCCTGGAGTGGGAGGTTGATCTTATCATTACGATTAAGCGAAGGCGCGGCTGCTGGTGTTGGCTTCATTTGAGGCCTATGTGATAGCAGTGTTGATCGACGATCCCGGGTGGGGGCAACGAGACGGAAGCCTTGTCCTCACTCGTCGTCATCATCCGGGGGAGGCCACCGCTCGAGTAACGCAATCTCTAGTTTGGACCAGTCTTTGCGAACGTCCTCCGGAAGTCGAGAGTGCCACAAGAGAGCTTTACGCCAGAAAAGAGTGGCCGCAAAGCCTGCCATCCAACCTGAGTCTCCTAATTTGTCTTCCCAGAACGCGCGGGTACGGATCGCAAGGATGAATTCGTGGCATTCCTCCCAGTCCGTGCCTTTGAAACGCTCGACTGCAAAGAGAAAGTCGGTGAGGATGCCGGGATGGCGCTCTCTGGAGAATCGCATACCAGGTGGCGCGGACGACATCGGAGAACGGGCGCTAGTGGCAAAGCAGGGATTTGATATTGATTGCTTAGACACGCGCCCAAGTGAAGGTTAGTGGATGTAGACGAGGGGCAAGGGCGGGGGGTTCTGGACCGAAGCCGTGTGTGAGACCGCTTGCGTTCGGTGATCTCTCATCTCGTCACAAGGCGATTTTCCCCATTAGGCAATCACTGCCACCACCGAAAGCGTCAGTAAGTCGGCCGGCACACGCGGCGAGTGGCCAAGCCTATGGTCTGTGTTTTTTTCGCTCCCATCGATATCCGAGGTGGTGTCGGAGCCCGTTCAAATTCGAGAGCGTTTTGCCGGTGGTGCCGAATCACGTCTTATCGTGGGCTGCGACTCGCAGTTTTACGTCTCAGACGGCTGCGACCCGCAAGGGGGAAGACGTCCGATGCTGCCGGAGTCGACTTGCGTTGTCCGAATCGAAGGATAGTTGAGGTATTTGACGTTAAAAGTGAGCGTGTCGCAGTGTATTAGTTGATGGGAAGAAGCGACCCTAAACCGGAGTGAGCGACCGAGATGACTTGAAGCGGTAATTTGTATCGCGGGGTAAAGTTGGGGTTTGGACTGAGAGCGTGTTTTCAGTACGTACTGACGGCTGAGGCGAGAAATTCTCGTTATGTTGTAGTCGTCGATTGAACGGACCGGTAATGCGGGTTTCCGTTTTCGGCGTCCGAGGCGAGCCCCTGAAAAAAAGGTGGTGGGGATATAAAAACTGGTGCCATCCTTCTCCCTTCAGTCCCCCCATCATCCACCACTACTCAGTCTCTCTATCTTTCAACCATCCCCCCAGTCGTCCTTTGTTGGGCAGTGCATGTTCTCGAACTCGCTCTGCAGCTCTCACAACCTTCATAGAGGAACCAAGCACACCAGTGCCGACGCAGTTAGAACTCTCTAAATCGCTAAACCCACGTTCATCACCGTATTACTCTTATCATGTCTCCTTCTCAAGTCATCGTCAACCCCGACCCCAACGGTTCCGGGTATACCTCTCCTCAGCACGAAATCGAGGTCCACCCTACCTCTGTGAACCGCGGAGCTCCCATCGTCGTTCACTCCTCCAACACCGTTTACTCCCCCGAGCACATCACCGCCAAGTTTGAGAACCGCGGTGCCGATGTCGTCAAGGACGCACAAGGCGTTTTGCACGTTACGCCTACGTCCACTGCCTACGAGATCCGCACTGAGCGCAAGGTTCCCAAGACTGGGTGCGTTGTTGACTTTTCCGGCCTGACGCGCGTTGCAACCTGAACTGACCATATTTATTCTCCCTTCCCTTTCCCTCTCCACCTTCGTTCTCCTCGCCCTTCCGTTCGCCATGACACAGACTCATGATGGTCGGCTGGGGCGGCAACAACGGCACTACTCTCACCGCAACCATCCTCGCCAACCGTCACCAAATCCACTGGTCCACCAAGCGGGGCGTCGAAGTCCCTAACTACATGGGCTCCCTCGTCCGCGCCAGCACCATGCGCATCGGCACCGACCCTACCACCGGCAAAGACTTCAACGTCCCCATCTCGGACGTCTTGCCCATGGTCCACCCTAACGACCTCGTTTTGGGCGGCTGGGACATCTCCGGCGCTCCCTTGGACCACGCCATGCGCCGCGCCGAGGTGCTCGACTATGACCTCCAGCGCCAAGTCGCTCCCTTGATGGCCCACATGAAGCCTCTCCGCTCGATCTACTACCCGGACTTCATCGCTGCCAACCAGGAGGAGCGTGCTGACAACCTCATCCCCGGCGAGGACAAGCAAGCCCACCTCGAGCAGCTCCGCAAGGACATCAGGGAGTTCAAGGTTAAGCACTCTCTCGACCGCGTCGTCGTTTTCTGGACCGCCAACACCGAGCGTTACGCCGACATCATCGAAGGCGTCAACGACACCTCGGCGAACCTCCTCAAGGCCATCAAGTCGTCTCACCCCGAAGTCAGCCCCTCGACCGTCTTCGCAGTCGCAGCCATCCTCGAAGGATGCCCCTTCATCAACGGCGCTCCCCAAAACACCTTTGTGCCCGGGTGCATCCAGCTCGCAGAGGAGCACAAGTCCTTCATCGCCGGAGACGACCTGAAGACCGGCCAGACCAAAGTCAAGTCGGTCCTCGCCGAGTTTTTGACCAACGCCGGCATCAAGATGCTCTCCATCGCGTCGTACAACCACTTGGGCAACAACGACGGGAGGAACTTGAGCGCTGAGAGGCAGTTCAAGAGCAAAGAGATCAGCAAGCGCAGCGTCGTCGATGATATGGTTGAGAGCAACCCGCTCCTGTTCAAGCCTGCCGTCAATTCGGTTACCGCTGACGGCAAGAAGGTTCACGAGGACGGAGAGCACCCCGACCACATCGTCGTCATCAAGTACGTTCCCGCCGTTGGAGATTCCAAGAGGGCCATCGACGAGTATCACTCCGAGTTGATGATGGGCGGACGGGTAAGCACTCGACGGACATGCATTTTCGACGAAACCTCGAAAGCTGACGAGGAACGCTTACTTTTTCTCAGAACACGCTCAACATCTTCAACGAATGCGAAGATTCCCTCCTCGCCTCTCCTCTCATCCTCGACTTGACGATCCTTGCCGAGCTCTTCACTCGCGTCGAATACCGTCCCGCCAACAAGGACGCCGAGTACAAGTCGCTCTACCCCGTCCTCTCGCTCTTGTCGTACATGCTCAAGGCACCCCTCGTCAAGCCCGGCCACGACGTCGTCAACTCGTTGGGCAGGCAGCGCAACGCCATCGAGGGCTTCTTCAAGGCTTGTCTTGGATTGGAGAATTTGGGTGATGTCCTTTTGGAGAGCCGCATTTGGTGAACGGACGAGAGAGTAGTTGGGCTGGTGGGGGAATAAATCGAAATAGCTCTTTGTTGTCGTGGTCTCGTGTTTCCTTGTCCTTTTCTTTTCTGTTTTCTCCCGAACGACGTGCTCTTCAACTTGCGCGAAATCTGTCTCGGATAACGTAGCCTCCTTGTCATTCAACTGGCCGAAATCAAAGTGTCTCTTGTCTCGGAATTCCTTAAAGCGTGATACTAGCTCTAATGCAAAGTCTAGCAGCTCTCCGTTCGGGCTCGTTCAAGTTCCTCCGGCAATGTGTCAGCTCTTCGAGTTCTAGGTGTCCTTGCACTCGCGAAAACCTCGTCCTCGATAGGACCTTTATTGAGACAAACTTCTTCACAGTAACTTTCGGCATCACCATTCCGACGAAAGTACAGAGGGGAAGAGATTGTGGTGCTAAGATGGTTTCAGGACATCGAAGCCAGGGGCCGGCCGCTTTTCTGCCAAAAGCTCGTTCCGAGTGAGGGAGTCTGAGTCTTGGAGTAACACCATGAGAGTTTTTGGCTAGCTTGCATTGAGACCGCTTCTCTCTAGGAAATGGTCCAAAGCTCGCACACGCGATGAATTGACCATACCAGGCCACGTAGTAGATTGAACACGAACCGGCCACCGAAACCGAGCCGGAGGTCGTAGTCCTTGGAAGGGACAGACGAGGCCTATCCTTCCTGGTCCAACTTGCTCTTCGCGCATCGAACTCTAGTCGTATAGCACGGATGAGGGTCAGTCTATCCTCCCGTCCAGACACATGGCAAACGAACAGTAACTGCAAGACTTGATTCGATACACAAAGCAGACGCTTGTGCATCTGCGTCCCCTGCCTCGCACGGTTTATCCGAGTGTTCCAGAAAATGTCGAGGTTAGGAAACACAATAGGTTGGATTGAAACGTGAAAGAGCGATTCTAGCGTTCATAACTTATAGCTCGAGTTGGTAGGTATCGCCACGTCGTGCTTTATAAACTACGCTAAGCTGCGGGCACTGAGAGGTCATTAATGAAGCTTAGTGCATGGTTGCGTTGCTCTTACAAGGATAAGAGTGTGTGTGTGTGTGGAGCGAATGTTGAGTAGAAGTTGTACGTACGGCGTGTTGGAATGTCAAACGTTAGGGGAGGAAGTTGTACCAGGGGGAGTGGACGAAGCCAGCTTCGAACCATGCTGAGGGGAACACTGGCATGATATCAGGCAATCGGGTGTACCTGTCAGCAAACCGCAATGCATCACCAGTAAGATGACCACCTCGTACGGGGGAGATATGCGTGTTTCGGATTCAGCTACTGGAGCCCGTAACCACGTGGGATGGGTTGAGGCGTTATGAAGTGCGAAATGCTGGGTGGTGGAAGCTCGAACGCCAGCACACATCGAGCAGCAGGGCGACCAACTTAGAGCAAGGCAAGATATATGTATATGAAATCGCTACGACGGGCTATCAATTCTTACTACTGAGAACAGAACGTAGGAAGGCTTCATATGAGTAGTCTACTTTTGCGGCGGAGGGGTGTAGAAGTGGGCAACGGGTTGCACTGCGAATAGGATTGGGCAGGCATCGTTCCTCGAACCCGCTTGTTAAGTGAAGATGCGCTAACAGCGTGGTCGCTGATGTATTGTGGATGCGGTGAGGTTCGGCCGGGAATATTGCGGTCCAAGGTCAAACGAGATTCAGAAGTCCCAGATTGTCCCCGTTCCCTTCAGGCCAGAACCAAACCGAACCACCCGAACATCGCTTTACACGTTCAACACCAATAAGACCAGCATATCCGCCCGTCGCACTCGCCGTCACAAGCAGGGCGGACCTGTCATCATCCGCGAAGTGGTTTCCGCCGACGTTCCTCGACCTGGAGACCAAGCGGCGGCAGCCCAGGCTGGACCCACTGCTCCAGCCAGCGGTTCCACACGACGGCGGAATGTGAAGAAGTATCGAACTCTCGACAAGCGATATTGGGTATACCCTCGACTGTACAAAACAGGCGTTTGTTCATGGTGCGGCAGTGTCTTTGAAGATTTCGGCAAACCCTTTGGTAGGAATCGGCCGAAAGCAATTGGGATATGACTTGAGAGTCATAGGCTCTAGTTTTATTCCTCCTTTGAGCCTTGGATAGAGTCCTGTGCTTCTCGTTCCTCCCCTCACGGAGTTCTCTTCCCGAAGCAGAGCACACCACGGAGAAACTCCAACTGTCCACCCAAATATAACTGCATCAAGAACGATACATTTCGCAGCCAAGGAGACATGTGGATTGAAGTTTTTGATGCGAATGCGGAATACCATTCGAAGCTTTGCATGGGAAGTGGACGAAGGACTGCGAAATTCTCGTTGAAATTCGGAGCGACAAAGGCTTTGAGGCAGAGTTTTGGCAGAGTATCGCGGGCCGAATATGTCTGGGATCTCGTTGGGGGACCCAATGCCGGAAATAGTTTGACTCGCGACGCAGACCACTGATCCCGACCAGCCCGCTCGGCTCGAGAGCTCCATCCTGCTTGGCTCGAGAGCTCTATCCCGCTTGGCTCGAGAGTCCCAGTCCCGAACTCCCAAGCGGTATAGAACGGTCAGATACTGCGCTATCTGACTTGAGCGGTGGCCTTAACGTCAAGGCTTGGGGAGGAGATTATCGTGTTTCGGGTGTTTGGACAGTCTTGGGGAGTTGAGGATCCCTGCTGGTCGCTGTAACGGCTCGTTGCCTATCGACGTTGCAGCTGCGTTCATCCTTTCTAGTCCTTGCGTGGATGTTGAAGACTGGTACCCAATCTTGGGTGTCCTATTTTGATGAAGGTTCTTCGCCGATATGCATTTTGACTGAGGGTCGTGTCAGAAAAGCTGGGTCAGATAGCGTCCATGTAAAACCCCACTTCGCTTGCATGCCATATGTTTACCGCAGGACTAGGGGAGCGGTTGAAGACTGGGTAGTAGACGTACGTTTTGGAGAATCGGGATTCTGGTCCATCGTCGAATAGCGGTGACTGGGACAATGCGCCAAATGCCGCTGAGGGTGAACGACTGCGACGCCAGGACCGCCTTGCTTGGATCTTCTTTGAGTTCTGTTGCACAGGAATTTACTGACGCAGGCGAGGTCAAAAAGGTCGCGACGGTGATGGGGGGAGTCGAGAAGGCCAAAGCGCGACCAAGCCGTTTCAGCTTAGCGCCGACGACGTCGACGTCCCGAATGACATCCTTCCTGATCAGAACAACCCCGCCCCATTGCTCAGCCGACGATTTCTTCTATGCACGGAATCATAAATTCCTGAGATGAGGTTGAACTGTTTGGACCCGAAAACTCCAACTCGTTGGGGTGACCCCTTTTACCTCCCCACTTTTCAGCTATTTGCCTATTTACCGGTCGATACACGGACCGAGTTCTTCCCACTCTTCCTTCCCTCCGATCAGATGCGCGATTTTATTTCCACAAGCGCAAGGGAAAACGTGGCTTGGCGTCACGATCATGGGTTTTCCGTCAAAATGGAACTGGGGTTGTCTATGCTTTGTTCACGATGCTCGTGCCTTGCTTTTGTCGTCTTCCACTACCAACTCACTCAGTCGCTTCCATTCCCCTCCCTTCTGAATCTAAAACACCCGATCTACCCTCTGCCCTTCACTGCCTCTTTTCTGTTATATATCGGGTCGCCTCCACTGGACGACACTGGTCACAACGGAACAGGCTATCTTTCACCCCTTTTGTATTTTCATTCCTCCATCTTTCTCAAGCTTCTACCGTCCATTCAATGCATGAACACACCGTAAGCTCGACGTTCTGGGGCCTTTTAGACCGTGGACTGATTATGACGAACTACGTTCATCGCCGTTGTCAGTCAAGGGTCGTGCTTCCGCCCTTCAGGCTCCTCTTAGAGGAGGTCAACCGCCTTGAGGCTGCCCGCAAATCCTACACTAAGCAGCACATATCCAGTCCTCTAGATCTTCACCCTCCCGTCGACCAAACCCGACGTCCCCACGTCCCAAACGGCGCCAACGCTTCATTGTCCCTGCAATCACCGCTGCCGATCCTCCCTCATACTCCGCCTCATTCACCTCCCATTCATCTCGATGTTCATCTCCAACTTCACAACAATCCAACCTACCACGATCCCAATGATTCCATGACGATATGGGATCATCGTTCCCCGAACGCCTTTCTTTCGTCGCCCTCTCTGAGTGATAGCTCCCTTGAGGTCAGTGGATCCTGCTGAAATTTGAAATTCCTCTTTCTCGAACGAGCCATTGACCTCCGAATTTCAATGTAGCCTACGACACCTTCACCAGCACCCTATTTTGTATACCCTGTCCCCCACAACAACAGTCTACCCGGAACTCCTCGCCTTGGGAAGCTTTCCCCTCTTAACCTCGGGCTTGGCCCTGTCGGATTTGAAAATAGGTCCCCAAACCAAGTTATGCATTTGCAACCGGACCAAGTGGTTGAACCGCCTCCAGTCCCGCCTCGCCCTATCCTCGAACCGACCATAGAGCAGTTGGCCGACTTCTCACCCTTCCCCCCTCTTACAACTTCACCATCTTATGGCAGTAGCCCAAGGCTCGCTGAGAGCCGCCTACCGTTTGCTCTCGTCCCAAGCACTTCCAGTCAACATGTGCTGCAGGCTCCTGTACAAGCGGCTCAACCCGTCTCCTCGAAGAAGCGTAGAGAGCCAGCCAAGTCTGGTAAAGCTTCCCGAGCGCCTCGGGTCGATGAACAGCTTACCAAGAACGGAACGGTAGGCCCGGCGAGGATCCTTTCTCCATTTATTTTATGACTAACACCTATGTATTCTCATCTTCCAGTGGTACAGTAGGAGCCGCCCAGCCTACCTCAAGCTGTCTGGTGGCCAGAAGCCGGAAACTCGAACGAGCTGGGAGAGCGATGAGAGGGCCGTTGCATTGGGAGCTATAGAGCGGTACGTAAAGGAAAATCCGCACTTCATCTTATCGAAGAGCTCGAAAGAGGAGCAACGAGAAGTTTTTCCTGTTATCTGGCAGTACGCCACTGAAGCAGCTAGCGAAGAAGGTGTTGATTGGAATCGTGGATAGTGAGTCGCACGTTGCTGTCCAGCGGGTACCTACGGAGTACCTAACTTGCTCGATGTCATTCAATAGTGACGGCTTCCTGATCTGGATGTCAAAAAACCTAGATCGGCCAACGGTTAGAAATCCGGCTCCAGCTGATCGCCCAAGGGCTAGGAAGCCAACGATGCCCAAGGCTAAAAACGCTCCCAGAAAACCTCCCATTACGGCCGCGTAGTTTCTTCTCCTCCTTCATAATCGCTGTATGATATGAACATCCTCATCGTTCATTAGTTTGATCTCGTTTCATTCTTCGTATGGTCCTCTTTACCCCTCGATCCTGTGCGGCCGTCAGGTAGTGATTGACCTCTTGCCTTGCCTCACGCTCAGCTTAGAATAACCCCCATATTTTAACTGGCTATTTCCACTTCATTGTACTTGCTGCTTACCATGCAAACCATAGGACATAGTAGATCGATATATTGCATATGAATTTTTTGACTTCTGGCCCTGCAGTTGCACTTTCAGTGCAAGTGAAGATCGGTACTGGCGAAGAACCGAGCGCGTCTTACCGCCTTATCGGTGTCGAATTCTCAAGAAAGGGTTGCTGGCATGGCTGAACACCCTCGTCATGGGATGTTTCTGGATTCGGAATATACTTCAGCTGCGGAGAGATCTCTGAATTCAGAGCACAGGCCAAAGCATCCGCTGGACTAGGTCTATTCAACAGACCTCATCGAGGGGCGGGAGACATCTCTGTGGGAAAACGTGAACCTCAAGGGAGCCATCGGCGGATAAGTCAAGTAGCCAGGGTAAGATCGAAGGACGTTCAAGGTCACTTATAGTCAATACATTCTGTTTCTCAAACAGCTCTTAGAGCATGGGAGGTTATTCGTAATCTTCGGCTTAGTGCCGACTCGGACGTCCCTGAGCTTACCCCTGGCGATCACGGGCCGAATGATCTTTGTTCGCATTCAGAATAATTTTACCCGTGCATAGAAGCTTGGAACCGCCTTCATATGCAGAAGAGTGCTTTCTGGAAGAGCCCTTGTGAGAGGTTTCGCCTGTGCCCTTTTTTGTGATTCTGCCGGTACCGCAAATGGAAACAGGAACCAAAGCCAAAGTCCAGTAAGTGTACGCCGAGGAATGATACCAAAGTTGTACAGCATATCGGCACTGGGTGATTAGGTGTGGATGAAATTGAAACCCAGCTAGGTTTCTCCATTGAGCCTCAGGATATGATATTAAGTTGGAGGACTGGAGTGACGTTGTACGCGATTGTTCTAAACAGAAATATCCTACAGACCGCGTTTTCATTTTCGAGCGGACCGGCGAGTCTCGGAATGAACTCACGAGGCCTCTATTCTCCTCAAGACCCCCACACCCGGGCATCGCCAGATTTAATCGCTTTCCAGTATTAAATTCCTCTCAGACACTGACGTCCTAAGCTCTCTAAAGAGTTAAATTTGAGCGGAGTCAGGTTGTACAATCAATTTCCCTTTCACGTGACGTTCAGGAGGAGACCGAGGGGAAGCGATCGATACACGTGCAATCGGAGCCTACAACGTGCCAATCTGATCGATCTTTGGACTTCAGTTTCCTGTGGAATTCTTTGACTCTGGAGTACAGCAGCAGAAGCCCTTTGAGCCTCACCAAGCAATCAAACAGTAGTCATGTTGGCATTCTTGGTCCAACAGCCGGTCTGAAGACCGTCGCTCGTCGAACGGACCCCCCCCCGGCACGTATCAAATGCTCAGGCTCGATTGTTCACATCCACGTCCAAATCATCTCAAGCACCAAACTTCTCTCCAACAGCGCCACGCGCTTCGGATGCCACTCAGGAGTACGGGAAGCCTCCAGACCCTCATTTCCCTAGCGGATTTCCCGATATCTCTCGTGAAGCGATTAGAAAGGTTCACTCGCCTCGATGACTGTATGTCAAAGTTAAAGTATCCATTTCATTTCTCTTTTTGGTACAACGGAGGTGAGACATATGAGCGGCGGACGCACACCACTTGGACCCTAACCGCTTCTCCATTGCTGTACATGCAGGCTAGGCTATTCTCCCTCACCGAACCGAACGGGTCACTCCACAATGAAACTTGGAGGTTAATCTTGAATTATCTGGAGGGTAGGTCTGGGAGATCTGATCAAGACTCCCTCCGTCGTGTCGAGTTGCAGCGAATTTGGCGCTGATCCGAGCACGGATTCCAAAGGCTAACCATCGAAGAGGAAGGCATCTGAGCAATGATCCTCGACAGGAGGAAATATCCGAACCACGAGGGTACCTACCATAAGTCCGTTTCAACTTTGCGCGAAAAGTTCGAAGCTTACTCAGTGATCACTCATCTTCAAAAAAAATCTTGAAGAGCTGTTTTCCTTGCCTCTTGCGGTATTCATTATGGGCCTTTCCAACGCGTTTGAGCTCTAGGAAGAGCTGGTATCTGAATGTCGTCTTTTGCGCTTTCCACCGCTAGATGCTGTTCGTCGCCCGGTGCCTGAAGTCCCATTCCCCTCTCTCAGGGATTGGTCGACTTTTATCTCTGAAATCGCGAGAAAAGCCCCCGTAGTTTCAACTGGGCTTGTTGTTCTTCATTATTCCCGGGCTCCCTAACCCGGCTTAAACTATTTGAAAACCCCCCTCGGAGAAACCCCCCGAGAAACCCCTTCCGATCGGACGGTCTTGCTTTTTCAGCAGCATCCGATCGGGTGGGGTTCCATAATTGGGTCTACGAGGGCTGGGCCGCTGTGTGGCGCGAGCAGATGTGACCTTGGCGGCCAACGTCAGGGTCCATTGCGAAAACGCCCGATTCGCAGACCGCAGTTGTTGACGATGGCGCGGGGCACATCTGTCGGGGTATACGGGGTTCCTTCAGTATAGAAAACATTTAATATTACATGTAATTTGAAATAATATAAAGCTCCATCAAAATAACCTATTTGGTCTTAGCTTTCATGATTGCCGTCATCGACGGCTGCGGTCTGCACGTCAGTCGTTTTTGCAATGGATGCTGACGTCGGCCACTAGGGTTACAGCTTGCTCCCGCCACACAGCGCCCCGACCCCGTAGAGATCCTAATGATGGAACTCCACCCGATTGGATGCTGCTGACAAAGCAAGGCCGAACCTCTGTAGTATGATGTTGTTAAAGAACAGATACCAGCCACAAAGCAGCCATAAAAGGCCGGTTTTGCATCTTGTATAGTAAAGTTTACTTTACGTGTAATAGATGTTATAACCATCCGCAGATGGATCCGCATCTTTCAGATAGCCACGGATTCGGATGCGGATGCCCTCTCTGGGAGCCACCCATCCGCAGATTTCGCAGCCAATCCGACCTATCCGATCCGTCGACACCCCTACTCCGAGCGAGGCTCCGCACCGAAGAAGAGCCTGAGTCAGGCTGATAGCGAGCTCTAAGAACAACCTCACGCTGTAAACTTAATCGATGAAAGTCAAGATACTTTTGCTCCTGCCATAACCGAAGTACCTTCGGTGCAGGTTGGGAAGGAGCTGGTGCGTGCATGCCTTCCGAATCAACCCTGGCCTCCAAGGTTCAGCTCCCGCGTTCTGAGATCCCCGTCCGGCCATTATTCTCAAGAAGCCAACGTATGTGCCGTACGGTTGCTGCCTGAGAATGCTATCGAAGTCCCAGCTGACCACACTTGGTGCTTCATCTTACCACTCTCGAAATGATCGCCAGGCGTCTAATCACCGAGCCTCCGACCGTTCTGGCCGAGCTTCTTCCATTAATTGAGCCAGTCCGGCGGCTCCCCCACTCTGGGTCTTGGACCCTGACTTCGGGAAGCTCTCACCCTGAGGGCAAAGTCTATTTCCTCATTCGGCGAATTCCGCGCGAGAAGCGAACTCAGTCACCTTGGTGCGCCGAGTTCGGGCGATGCAACGGTTTAGGAAAACGTAAGAGTTCGACAGAATATGTACAGCGAACTGCATGACAGAGAAAGGGGGTAAAAGTCAAGGGGAACAACGGAGCCAATTGCAAATTCTATCACAAGGTGAGCGCGAGGTAAGGCAATCGGTTAACCAACGCCTGACAGCCGCCCAGAGTAGCGAGACAAGGACTAGAGTACGAAAAAAAGCGGAAGGGTGCGAGGGGAATTAAAGAATGAGAAACACAGATGAGGAGGAACATTTACACAATGGTTCTAGGACGTCTTCTATACCCTATTTACGCCGGCGTACTGCCGGTCTCCTCACAGTCGAGAGACCACGGCTTGCCGGTTTCCTAGTAGTCGGACGAGCTTTGGCTTTGGCCGCCCAAGTGAGAAAGCCGTCACTGCAAAATGACGCGAAGCAAGTGAGATGATAGGTTTGGACCAGAGGTAGGCGACGTTCAACTCACTATGTACGCCTCCAGCTGTTTCGGTACTCAGCAGTGATACGCTCGAATACTACAGGTAAATTAATTCGCTGTTCATCTTGCGTACTCGTCAATAGGTCGAAGTGTGGGTTCTGTGTCTGGTACCACACGAGAGCCTCCGATGCAGCAACATGTTCCCATTTTTTCCAAGTCCTCCGAGCGAGCGACCCTTGGCCAGGAGGTGGCAGTAGGTAGTCAGGGCGACATCGGCTATACATCTATCATTTAAAAATACATCGGTTGTCAGCCATTGAAGGAACCGCAGGATGAGATCGACGAATTTACCGTTCTGTTCTTGGTAACCTGGCCATCGACGCGAAGCGGTAGGGGCGCCCTGTCGGACTTGGATCTCCCTCCGCGCTCCCCTGAGGGCGCGATTTGAGGTTCCGACAGAAGATCCTGTGAGGCAGGCTGAACAAACGACACTGGGACCAGAGGAAATGGCAGCTGGCCCGGGGTCCTGGTGGGGCTGCCTTCAATAGACGGTGACAGCAAGAGGGAAGGTGAACGCGGTGAGCCGGCCGAAATATCCAACGCAAACTGAGTGTCATCGACTAAAGTCGGGTCGAGGAGGGGCCGAGGCGGAACTGGGGGCGGTCCAATGGCACGGTCCAGTTGCAGATACGTAGCTTGCGACAGGCGCTCGTCGTCGGTCGGAGGGCTTACTGGCCGTCCGAGATCGAATGCCGGGAGCTGTTGGGGTTGTGGAGCTTTAGGGAGACTGGCAGGTGCCACGGAAGGTCCGGAGTAGAATAACGCTAAGGAACCTATGGTCTACATTAAAATTGGAATGTCAGAGATGTGTTGGAGAACGTGCGAATCGAGGACTGGAGTGATATACCGACCTCGAAAGAGTTGGAACCGTGACACGGTAAGGGAGGAAACGTATTTGGGGAACGATAACTCCCTAGCCCCATAGATCTATCCTGGTCGCGGTGAGGGAAACGACGTTGAGAAAGGGGAGCATGGGATGAATGGAACCGACCAGAGGGATGGCTGGCCGGTAAGCGAGAGGGAGGATGAGAAGCACTTGGGGATGTTGATTGCAGAACTCCTGGAGCGTAGGGGACGGGGGGACGGAGGGTGCGGCTGACGGGAACACGGAGTGGCCTGAGGGCGTTGGGTGTAGTGGAGATTCTGTTGGAAGCTTCGTAGTGGGCAACGTCTTCCAACAGGAAGCGAATGGAAGGCAAAACGACGGACAGCTATATAAGGGGGTGAGCCATGATCAAAGGATGCTGAGGCTGCTAAGACTGTTGAACTTACGCTGGACTCTTGCATGTCGGAGAATACACGAAGATTGGTAAGAGAGGGGAACGAAATACTCAAGGAATGAGTGGGGACTTGTCTCATGAGACGGCCTAATATAGAGGAAGCCAAGGGAGGGAAGGGCGGAGGATGAAATGGATATGTAATGGCTTCAAAATCTAGGGGCATGAAGGGGCTTGCGGAGTGATTTGGGGGGAAGGCGACCAGGACCGCCGCGAACAAAAGCTACACAAACCCCCTCTCCGTTGGATGGAAACCCCATGATCAAGCCCGAAGAAACCACGTTTCTTGGGGCACTTACGAGAAAGTTACCGCAAATCTGATCGGAGAAACGGTAGAGTGGGAACACTCGACGACCGGCAAATTCCTCAAACTAGAGTTTTTGCTGGGGGGTATAAGGGTCCTGCCTTCGCAGAAGCTCCGAGCGTCAGGTCCAAACAGTTCAACTGAGTCTCGAGCCAGTCAATTCTCGTACATAACAAAGAATGGCGTAAACATGCGGCTGAGTCGTTCGTACTGAGGAGGATGTCGTCACACGGGGACCGAAACGCACTTTGTCGAGCTTGACCATATCGAGTCCTCCTCTTCGCCCCAATCAACAAGTATAAGGTTCCTTTGAACAAATCTAGCGGTGTAAAGGAGCCCAGAGAGGGTCAAGGAAAGGGGGTCCAAGCGGGTCATTCTCGCTTGGCGGGGTTTGGTGCTTGGTCTCGCAAGCCCGAGCATCCATATTCTACAACAGCCCAGCAGTCAGCTCTCCAAGGTGTGTTTTCAGCATGTATCGCTAGTCTGCACCAAATAACTGGTAATCTTGGATCAACACTGGCTCGATTCCGTCGATAGCCTCTTCAGTCAAAATGGATATAGCCAATAATACTCGTCAACGCGCAGAACATTATCTCTGTACGTAGGTCTCCAAAGGAAATCGAGAACTTCAATGAACGAACACACCGGCAGTATCTGCCCACACCGAGCAGCACCGGCCAAGCCGCAGCATCTTGAACCGGTCATCACTGCGTTCTACAGCTGCAGCAACCTCGACTTCTATGAAAGTATCTGGTTCTAGGCGTAAAAGACGGTCTATTCGGATAGAACTATCTTGATGGTGGGTACGAACTGTGGCTTCGAGCTGTAGGCCTTGCTATGCGGTCCAAGAGATAACCTGTCAGAGGCCTCTGCCGTGTTCTTCGGCACCTTGATTGTCTACATCTAACTCACCTATTCAACGCCCTTTGCTTCTAAGTGGGCGGAAGCTCGGGCTTCTCCATCCAATGGTCGATGCTCGGATCGGAGTATTCAGTCCGCAAGCTTTCTTCTCCTGCTAGGTGGGTTCTACGACTGGGTGCGATTGAGGTTTGGTTTGATGGTCGGAGTTCGTCGACGGCGTCTCCTGTCCGAGAATTAGACCTTGGATAGCGTAGGAATGAAGAGTAAGGACTGTTTCTAAAGCTGAAAAGGTGAATAATCTTTAGCGTCTTCCGAGGGGCGCATTATTTTCCCTACCAGTTTCTCAGTAATTACCGCGTCTCAAGCCCTGGGTATGGCGAGATGGCAGCATTACAAGAGGCCATCTGGTCCTCTCCATCCGCCATATATTATAAAGCTAACGTCCGCCCCATCCCTATAGGGAAAACCCACCCATATTCATCGTCATCATCACCTTCACGAACCTGCTCGGGTTGAAACGAGATACTGGTCCAGGACACTCTTCTCCCATCTTCCCTCAAACATCCCGACCAGGTCCATACCCACAGCTGCAGCAGATCTGACTCTGCCAAAGAGTTACTGGGAAACATGCGAGAGTGAGAGGTTAAATGGCACGGGGCGTATTCGTCGGGCGGAGTTACGCGTTTTTAGGAGAGAACGGTGGACTGAGCAACACATCGAGCGGAGGTGGCCTTCATCCTCTGAACCTCCGTCTCCAACATATCCCCGTGTGTTTAGTCGTGACATCCTCCAAAGTGCCTTGCTCGACTCGAGTCATAGCCACGGACGGTGGCTGAAGAAAACGGTGGCGCGGGGAAATTTCAAAACCGACTGTGGATTGCAATCTTGTTGGTTTCTCACTGTTCTCATGATACTTCGAAACATAGCGTAATGACGAAAGAAATTTTGGAATGCACATTCCTCGCATTGGAATCATGCCAGTGTCATGAGCGAAGTGCGAGCGATGGCGAAAGCCTCGCACTCGTTCCCATCTATGCTTTTGAACAAGATATCGGAGCTCGGAGAGTCTGACCTCACTCCCGCTTTCGACCATCATCGCCGCTCATTCGCACCGAAGCCAAAATCAAGGACGTATCTACTCAAATCTCCCTTGTCCGACGGACAACCTTGTCTCAAGGTATAAAGAGATATACGGTAACAGAAAATCAGGATACATGGAGACCGGTGCGCTTGAGGGAAGTGGGGTGCGGCGTTGGCGAGGGATAACGATCGGAACGCTTCGGTCTTAAATGAGGCCATTGTCACTCATCTTCCGAGCGACGTTGGCGAGGCCTCTTCTGCAAAAATAGGAGAATACCCGTCATCAGCATCCACACGTACGCTCGGGACTACCGGACCACTCACTCATTGCGATTGAACTTTTCGTTCAACTTCTTACACTCCGACCACATCCACTCCCAACACTCATCGCTTCTTTTCTTGGGGAGGACGATCTTGGTGGGTAGTTGTACCGCGCGGCTCCGACGGCTCTCCACCAGCGGCGCACGGCGACCTTGAGGACGGCTTTGTCCTCGGGAATCCAAGTCTTTCGTGTATTCTGGGGGGAGAAGGGCGAGAGGAACGTCAGCTATTGATGTGGTGCTGATGACGATGGTATGGAGAGAAGAGAGGGAGATCTGGACGACGAGGACTTACGAATTTTTTGGTTCCTTCCAGAGGAACCATCTCGACCTCGTGGTAGCCAGTGATCCGGGCCTTGGGCTGCTGAGAGCGCTAAGGAAGAGAGCCGTCGATTTCAGCTACCGCACTAAAGAAGGATGAGGAAGATTGCTTCGGGACGACTCACGGCAGAGCTCCTCGTACGCTTGGCCGGTGAGTTTGAATCACTCGCGGAGGCTTTCTTCCTCTGATTACCCTCGACGGCAGTGCTGGGGTTGGTCTTATTGCAGGTCTTGGTGGTCTTGGCGGAGCGCTTGGGAGAGGTGCGCTTAGTGACGGTTTGCGCTACCTTCATGGTGTTTTTCCTTCTTCTTGATGGCGAGGGCTTTACTGGCTCTGACGATATTGAACGTCTCGTCTTCAGATTCCGGGTCGAACTCCCATTCAGAGCTAGACTCTTCGTCGTCGACGTCGCTTTCGATGTTGACTCCGGATCCGCCGGTGCCGATGTTGCAAGAGGCGATGTTGTAGTTGGCGACGTTGGTCGAGTCGAGAGGAGTCCGTCGAGGGCCTGCAAGAAGACAAAGAAAGGGCGAAGGTGGAGAGGAGAGGAAGGGTGGAAGAGGGAAAGTGCGCAACAAGGTGAGCGTCTTCGTCAAATCGAAGCAGGCAGCGCAGGAAAGTGAGGGCTGTGGTGCACTTACCTCGCCTTCTTCGTAGTCTTGAGTATCCATCATTGCGGTGTCACTGTCGGAGGAGGTGGTAGAAGACGAGCAGAACATGGTGACGGGCTTGGTCGGTGCGTAATACGGCGTCGGAGGAGGGAGGATCGGGTAGAGGGAGCGGGGAAGAGGATTATGGACCGACTGAATCCACGGAGGCATGGTGACTAGGAACAGAAAAGAGCTGAGTTAGCGAGAGATTGAGTAGAGGAGGGAAGATTTGGGAGGAAGGAAACGATGGACGAACCTCGAGTGGCAGGTTCGTGGCTCGCGTCGGTGGTAGTGTTGGTCTCAGCGAAAGAGGAGCGGACGAAGGAGCCAGGGAATGACTAGGGGAGAGGGGAAGGAGAAGAGGAACGGTTAGCATTCTCATATTGAAAGGCTTGTGGACCGGGAATTGAGAGGAAGTGTTTGCTCACCGTAAGCATGTTTAACGATAGATGAGCAAGTAGGAAGAATTGGTACGAGTGGACGACGGAGAGGGCGTAGTACAGCAGGAACGGCTTGAGAGGTAGATGTGCGAGGGAGGAGCAGGGGGGAGAGGACGAGGAACCCGAGGCGGAGGGACGAAGGATCGTTGGAGAGGTTAGTCCAAGCTGGGATTTTGGGAGTATAAATCCCACAGGTCGGCAGTCTAGAGAGGGCGGTCCACAAGGAGGTACGCTATTGAGAGGGTGCATCTTATTGATTCAGTCGTAGTTGGCGGGACTTGATTAGAATGGGGGGTGTATTGGTGGTCGAAATGGCTGGACTGATGCGTTTTGGGTATATTTTTGTTGAGAACCGAGTGCTGCCCATTGTCCCCTTGATCTTTGACATTCTGTAATTATCACTTTCTTCAAAGAGTGTGGTTGCTAGGTGTCGAACGCTGTGTCCTTGAGGTCGGTTGATGAGGAGGGAGAAAGGTCGCGCCGCGGAGTGACGCTCCGACCGACCCCCAAGGACAAAGCATCACGTGAGGTCAACAGCAGAATGCCGATACAATATGGACTTGGCTTTCAAAACGGGATCACCGACATGTCGCATATTCAATAGCTATCCTTATCGGGCTATTGCCAATTTCGAATGAGACTCCCTCGGATTCAGATACATTGCGGACCATGCGGCGGACATAGAGCAATTGGGATTGCGCCCGGACCGCTGCAACCGGTATACCTATTCGTCATCGGTCCCGCCAAACTCATTTAGCAGCGTTTGTGGGTGTGGAATCCTGGAGGATCAGCTGGCGCCGGGCATCGGCGTAACTGCCTCGCAAATGCCCGTTTAGGGCAGTCACCGCCGATATGTGCTATCCCTAAAAGGGTAACCCGGATAGTCGATATGAGGGATGGGTTATCGAATATCATATTTCTTTCCTAGATTGGAGGGCATGATTCCGATTCCGCAGTTCCACGCCAAGGAAAAAAACGCCCGCATTCATAAAAATGAAACACATGAGGCGCTTCAAAGAGATATTGATGGACCAGTAATAACTCAAGCTATAGAGTTTGAAGACGCAGCTTGTATATATATACTTCGTAGAGAATGGGGCCAGGCGAGCCACATTGATCAGATGATACTGGTAAACAAACGAATGGAGAGGGGTGTGGCCGCCGCAACCCTGGAACCGGAGTTTGAAACAAGACTCAGATTCTCCCACCCGCCAAAAAGGGTCGTTGCAAGAAGCATACGAGGGTGCCGGGAGTGCGCCCCGGGGAACTGGAACCAAGGGAGGCTGAGCAGGGAATGTCGCGGGTTGTGATCACATCGAAAGATCGAACCCTTAGAAAACTCGTTGGATCGCTTTTCCCTTGGGATAGACGCCGTCCTATGAAAGTCGATAGTCGAGACAAAAAACCAACAATGGAAAGGCAGAACAATGTGTTCTTTGTCGGAACTGTATTCCGGGAGGAAGCCCCTCTTCTCCGCGAAGTATGGCGCAGAATCCGCCGTGTTCATCGGAGATGCCTGGAGTTGACATGTCACCCCAACGTGACTATCCACCGAGTTAATTATGACGTCAGTACGTAAGCTGAGCATCGAGGATGTGCGGGAGCGGAGAAGAACGGAGTACACGAGGTTCCTCGAATGCTCGGGAGGGGTGAGCTGCGCCTTTCGCGCCCAGATGGCTGCCGCCCACAACATGACGAATCAGTCCGAGATGCAACCCATTCCCGACCATCTTTCAATGCATTATAAATTGCCTTCATGTCTTCCTGCGTGATTAATGGGCTTCTCAACAGTGGTCATGGTCACTAAACCGAACCCCTAATTCAACACAGCCCTCAGCCGGACTTGCCATACGCCGTATCCGGCTCCAGCCTGAATTGCAACGTCAAAAACCCCTGGTCAAGAGCGAGAGTATCTCGAGGCCACAGATTCACTCCTTCAATACCCCCCCTTAGGTTTTGTGTCTTCGTATTCAGCGGTGTCGGCTGGGCCCGTTGACTGGCGCATTGGCCACCAAGAGCGTTAGGTTGATCAATAGACCGACATTAGCGATGAAGTAGGCTTCCCTGAACCAAAAAGCCTTACTTGGAGACTGGAAGACAAGGTCTCGGAGATCCTGGGTCACGTCGCGTCGACTATCCCCTTTGCGGCCCTCTAGCTCCCAGACACGGATTCTAGAGACGCACGAGCTAGCCGATGAGCATCTATCATAGTTCCTTGATAAATGAATGACAGACGGGGCCAGAGCTACTCTATCGTGCCCAAACATCGTAAGGCCCTCATCCCTCCACCTGAGCCGCTTGAGACCTCGCCCAAAGAATGTATAGATGGCACATCCGAAGGACGACTCTGTAATATGTTCGACGTCGTCCTCAATTTGTCCAGGGACGTGCCAAAGTCCCTCGACAAGGTCTTCTCGCGGCTGGCTGAGCCCCTAGAAAACCACAACCTCTCGTGCCGAAGGGTCGGGATGGAGAAGCCCTCGTAAGACTGTTCCGCCCTCCAGAACAAAGGGCTGCTTCAAGGTAACGAACTATCTACGGTCACTTCGATCCCAGCCCGACATCCTCCCTACCCTCCAGATTCGGAGGCAGGGCCAATCCGCCGAACAAAGATCGCCGTCCGCGTTAGGAGCTTCGACGAGACTTTTCGAGGAAGGAGGGAACCCAGTTGAATGTCCGAGAGCCTCTCCTGCCTCCCCGGCAACTTCAAAGATGAAAGCCGACGAATCATTGGGGGAGGCAAAATGACAAATGCAGAGTTCGACTACAAACATCCGGTTTCTCTCGAGGCAATCGGACCCGTTCGGCGAATTCTGCTCCGTTTCACGAGAGATATCGGGGCAGCCCGCTGGAGAAGCGACGGTCTTGGGTCTTTCCCCTACTCCTGGGTGACAGCCGAAGCCTTGAGGTGCTGTGGGCTAGAGGAGCTTTAGCCACGATGACTCATATGTCGGGGGGAAGCGGTTGAGCTTGAGTGGTTGGGCGTTGATGGACGGGTCTGTTCGACGAACTACATAGCACTTCCGGACCAACTGTTGGACTAAGAATGCGAACACGACTGTTTCGATTGTTTGTAGAGCTACCGAGAGCTCTGCTGCTGCAGTCCAGATTCAAAGACTTCCGATTGAAACTGAAGTCCGATCGATCCTGTCCCGATTGCACGTGCATCGATCACCTCTCTCGGTCTGCTCCTAACGTTACGTGAAAAGGAAATTTGAACGTATGGCGTGACTTTGCTTAAAGAAAGGTTCTCTATTACTCAGGAGTTCGAGATGGAGCCGAAATTGAGGATTGTAGATTTCATCAGGCGTTGTCTCGGCGCGAGGGTGTACATGAGCCTGTTGACATAATGTCGTTTCGAGCTCGCCGGTACGCCCCGGAATAAAAATCCGGTATTTAGGACCTTTCTGCTTAGAACTATTGCACAAATTCAGTCTGGCTCCCGAAGAAACTGACTACGGCGAGTAATTTCTTTCCTCTTTCATCTGGTTTTTATATGAGATGAGCATCGGTATTTCTCATGCTTTGCTCTCACTTCATCCTTCTTCTAGTGCTCTTTGATACTATATTCTCGCCTCTCGGCCCTCTGCAGCTGTCATTCGTGGGTTGAAATATCGTTTTACTTCACGCACAACCTGTGATCAGACTTGGTATTTGATCTCCTGTGATACGCTTCATTCTCCTTGTTCCATGTGATCACTTAGACTGTTTAAATATTACGCTATAATCTGATTCTCATTTTCCTCGCTAGCGGCTTTCAGCGTTCAAGCTGCGAAGACTTCTCTGAAGGAAAATAGACGACTCATCAAGCCGTGGTCTCTAAGAACTCGTGTTTCAGGAGGGGGATGGAAGAGCTGCAGGGCAGGCCCGAGTGAATGGACAATCGGGCATAACGCCCGGGACCATGGTCATTAGACGCTGATCCGTGATAGGGGTATCCCGACTTGGTAGTACCGAGTGGCACGAAAGTACTCCCAGAAACTTAGCCCGTCTCCCATTCCAACTCTAGGCTCTTGGCGTGCGCTATGCAGTAAGCGAGCGCGCTATACGGTTTCTGGCTTGTTGAAGAAGTGAAATCCTTTGAACATAAGCGGCTGGTGCACCCTTTTCGATTCAGTCCTGTCGAACTTGAGCCCCAAGCGAGGCTCTGCACCGAAGAAGAGTTAAGTCGACAGCATCTCCAAGAACAACCCCACCTTGTTATCTTGATCGACGAACGTCAAGATATTTTTGCTGGTTCCACAGTCTATCTATCTTAATTTACGTGCAAGTCGGAAGTGGCTGGTGCATGCATGCCTTCCAAATCAACCCACACCTCCGAGCTTACCCTCGGTCGAGACCCCGTTTCGACCTTTCTTCTTAAGAGCCCACGTTTCTAATCTAACATTTTTCCCTACATGTGGTTTCAACCGCGGATAGACCTCATGTATGATAGTACCTGTTTGATGAAATCGTCTCTGCTATCAATGAGCATCGAATCATCGAGGCTCTGGCTGTTCTACCCGATCCCTTCTATGAATTAAACCCAGTCCGGCGGCTTCCCCATTTCGGGTCGTGGGCCCTGAACTCCCAAAGCTCTCGCTATGCAAGAGAAGTCTATTCCGCATTCGAAATATTCCGCGTGAGACGCGAAAAATGTTGACGGGCCACGCCACGACTTGGGGTCTTTGCAGGCCAGGGTAGCAACCAGCAAGGAAAAGGGACACGCGAGATTTGACGAAATATGTGCTAGGATATATGGCCAAAGAGAACAGGTAGAACCGAGTGTGTACATTGAGAAGAAATGGCAAGTTCTATAACGAGGTGAGCGCGAGGTAAGGCAGGAGGTTAACCAATGCCTGACAGCCGCCCCAAATAGAGAGACGTAAAGTAGAGTATTCGAGAGCACAAGAGAAAGGTGAAGAGATATTCAAAGTGAAAGACGCTCAACCGATAGAAAGACTAGTTGAAGGGGCGGGGAACAAACTACACAGCAGTAGTAGCACGTCTTCTGAAATTCGGCTTGAGCACTGCCGCTTTACGAGTGGTCCCTCGTATTGCCGGCTTCCTAGTAGTCGGGCGATTGCAGCCTGCAGGTTTCCTGGTAGTCGGGCGATCTTGGGCTTTACCCGCCCAGGTGAGAAAGCCGTCACTATAGAATGGCGCAAGGCAAGTTGAATGGTCTATCGCATCGGAGGACCGGCGACATTCAACTCACAATCCACGCACCCAGTCTTCTGGTTCAACCACCTTAATAAGATACCTATAGATCTCCGGGAGAACGACCCGCTGCTCATCTTCAGAGCTTGTCGATAAGTCGAAATCCTGGTTCCATTTCTTGTACCAGTCAAGGGCTTCCAATGCGGCATCGTGCTCCCATTGCAACCAGGTTTTACGAGTGACCAACTTTCGGCCTGGAGGGAGTCTGAGGTCCTCAGGGCGGCATCGACTATAGACCTGGATGGTGAAAATACATCGACTGTCAGTCATCAAAGGAATCGGGGATGGGATGGATGCTAAGCTTACTCTTCCATTCTTGGTGAGCTGCTCGTTAACGCGAGGCGTCTCAGGAACTCGACTAGACTTGCTCTGCTTTCCAGGCTCGTCCGGGGAGACAGCTTGAACCTCCACGAAAGGAACCCCCGAGACGGGTTGGTTGGGGGTTGCGGGCACAAGAGCGAAGGGGAGGCGACTGTTGGCCATCGTCGGGCTGCCTTCAATGGATGGTGAAAGCGAGAGTGAGGGTGAGGGTGGGCAGTGGGCTGAAAGACGGAAAACAAACAGAGAATCGTGCTCTGGAGTTGGTTCAAGGACATGTCGAGGGGGAACTGGAGGCAGCGCAACCACTCGGTTTGGTTGTAAATCCATAGCCTGTGCTGGTGGTTCACTTCCGACCCCAGCGACGACAGTTTGTCCGAGATCCGACGAAGGAGTTTTGGGGAGACCGGGTAGCAAGACCGGAGGTACGGAGTAGGAGAAGGTTGAAGGACTTGCGGTCTAAGTTGAAATTTGAAAGTCAACGGTGCATTCGAAAGGTGAAATTTGAAGGCTGGAATGGCCTACGGACCTCGAGGAAGTGAGGGCTGGGAGACGATAATGGAAGAAATGGCGTTTGAGAATAATGCTCCCATCGATTCATGGATCCATATGGATCGCATCGAGAGGAAGGACCCGGGGGGGCAGGGTGGTTAAACCGTTCGAACGGAGCATGGGAGTGAATAGGCCGTGAGGAAGAGGGAAAGTGATGGGGAATCCGTGGCGCTGATGGGAGAGGTACTAGAGCTTTGGGTATGTTTGAGACGAGGGAAGATAGAGCGTGGTCTGCGTGGGTATGGATGGGATTGGGGGGGTTATGTGTAGGTGGGAATCGATTGGCTGCTTCATACTGCGCAACTTCATCCAACAGGAATCGAATGGGAGGAAGCGTAATGTTCGACTGCATAAGTGTATTAGCCGTCATCAAAGGATGGGGGACCGTCGATTTTGACTTCTGCATGGGAGGGAAGCGACGAAGATCGACGAGATTATGGGGAGGGGGGATTTGTTTTTGTCTGACTGAAGTTCCAGTCAAGGCGACCGAGTATATAAAATATCAAGGCGGTGAAGGGCGGAGCTTAAAATGGAGGGGTTTGTACCTCAAAATCCAGGGTAATGGAAGGGGTTCAGTGAGTTGGTGGTGGAAGGCAACAAAAGGCACGACCATCATCAACAAAAGCTACACAACCTTCCTCGTTCGACGGAAAACCAATGAGCGCGCTCCTCGAGAACCACGTATCTCATCGCTCTCACCAAAGTGCTACCCGAAGAGAGCGAAGAATGAGTGGATATTCTCAACTCAATACATTGGCGGGCAAATCCCTGGCGGCTGGCGTTTTTGCTGTGGGTGTAAGGGGTCCCACTCTCAGAAGTGAAAAGTTGCGGGCCCAAACGTTCAACCGCGTCTCAAGAGCGTTTGACTCGCTACCTCGAACAGACTAGCAAGGGGGCTATACGGCCTGGTTGATCTGTTCTAGGAGGAGGTTGTCGGGAATGGTAGGCTGAGGCTGAAACGCACTTTGTCAGGCTTTGACCTTCTCGACTAATACACCTCACACAAGCCGCATGATCGAAATCGCTGTTGTCGGCAATTGCTATGTATAAGAACTCAGCGATATCATAGGAGAGGCGGTCTAGGTCTCACGATCGTTCCCTTCGCGGCGTTCAGTGCTGGGTCCCGTGAGTTGAATCACGCGATTCCGCAATGGACCCGCAGTCAGCCCCCGCAAGTTATAGACCCACTTCAACTAACCAAGTCTTTAACATCGTGTCGGTTCTGCAGCCGTGGCTTGTATCCAAGCCAAGGGCGTTCCCAAATCGGCACTGTCCCGTTTGGTTTGGTTGACCACTTCAGTCAAAATGAATATGGACCAAGAATTTTAATCGAATTCACGCGCCAGGCTTAAGACTCCAAACGATATAGGTGACCGCAATGCCTATTGGCAACGAGCTATGACATGGCCATTGCGGCATCCTCAACTACTCAGGACTGCGCCCAATGGACTCAATGGCCATAATACCCATACTGGGCTCCTATGTAGAGTCCAGGCTTCGGGACCTAGAAGACGTCTATCTACGCTCTTTTGTCACTCAGAGGACCAGGTGAGGGCTCCAGAGCTAGACGAGCTCATCCTGACGGGTGACCCAAATTACGGGTTGAGCTATTTCGGTTATTCGACCCTCCGACACAATTCCAAAGATATCCGGTTAACGATCTTCAATGATTCCACTCTTCAGTGTCTTGGTGTCCCACCATCATAGCCAAGTATTCGCCACTCTTTACTCATTCTGCTTCCAGAGCTCTGGCAAAACCAATATGCCCTGGCACCGAAATTTTCGGTCCACGAGCTTTCTGCTCCGTCATATGCGGCTATTGACGTCTGGTTAGATGGTCGGAGTTCCTTCAAGCCCTATCAGCGGTCAACATACGCACTTCGCTTTATTCGGAAATTATAGGCCTTGAATAACTCTATGGTGTCTCCAGAATATCAAATCGGTTCTCTCACCTTCTGAGACTCTACAAAGTAACCAAGGGTTATGAAGCGCTACTGGCATCATGACGAGACATAGATCTTCTCATGGTTCGACCCGCCAGTAATGGGGGATCAACATGCTAAAGGAATCAGATCTTTCCAGCCGCTGCCAGATCCACTTGTTCCTCCTCAATGCCTTGGCCGATACCTACTTGTGCCCCCTTACCCAGTCGCCACGAGACCAAAACCACCAATATTAAGACCCATCATCACTTCAAGGAAGAATTCGCGTCGATTAAGGTATCAGGCGACTTCTCCGATCTCCAATCCCACCTCTGCATCCGGGAGCCAATGGTTGTAGCAGAGTTTACAAATCCGACGATTGGTGCGAGAAGACGAGCTAGAATAAGTAGACTCATCGGATTTGAAACTGTGTGGATCATATTTGTTGGTCGGAAGCTCTCACATTTCCTACGTTAGGGTGGACTTAGATGATGTCGACTGAACGGTATTCCTTGTATGAAACGTCCGCGTGCACGTTTTGTGAGTGTGAACATATTGCATAGTCAGAGTAAGCACCGCGTTTAGCGCGGATCGTTGAATTCTATGGTCCCGTGCGTTGGGAGTCGGTTCGGTTCGAAATCTTTGTTTGCACACCGCTAACAGCCAATCCCTAAGGGTGGCAAGTGCGTTAGTCGAAATCCCAATACCGTTGATTTCGCACGGTTTGCCCGACCATGAAGCATCACTTCGCACCCTATCTCCATCAAACTCACTATCGCCCTACTTCTCTACCAGTCAAGAATGCACCACATATGGAACATACCGGAGCTTCTTGCTCATATCCTCTTATTCTTGGACGACAAATCCGATCTCCTCCAATGTGCCTTGGTCTGTCGAGCATTCTCCGTAGAAGCCGCACGCATCATCTGGAGGGAAGTCGAGGACTTCCACCACCTTCTTGGGTGCTTTCCCCATAACACAATCTCTACGGAGGAGTCTGGTCCCGTCAACTGTCCGGTACGCAACCTTTCTGAGCGCTAAACTTCGTGATAGAGGCCAATTTCTAACATGATTCCCCAGTCTCGAACCTTCTTGTTCCTGCACTTGCCAGATACCACAGAGTGGGATCACATGCGATCCAGGGCCAGTATGATTAAGGAGCTTACATTCTCGGACCTTGACAACTATGATGCCCTCCTGGAAGTGATTCAGCGCCACAAGATCGATCTCACGTTCCCCGAGCTCATTTCCCTGCACCTCCACAATTCGGTCACCAAGAGATTCCAAACATTCCTCCCACTTTTTGCTGCGTCGAGACTACAGGAGCTGGAGATCACCTTTGACGGGTATAATGATCGCCTCATAAACACGACTGTGGAAGCCCTCCTTGCCCAAGCTCACCCACTTCGGAGTCTACAAATTGCGGCCACATCCCTACCCGAGCTCTCCCAGAACTACGTGATCCAACTTCTAGAAAACACTCCATCCATTGACTACCTCTGTCTGATGGTGGACACGTTGGATGGGGAGGACATCGTGCAGGCGGCCGCTCAGCTCCCACAGCTTCGGGAGCTCGACGTAAAACTTAGCGACGACGGGGAACGAACGGAGTATTCAGTGGGATTTCAATCGCTTGTTTCCTTGGATACGTGGTCGCTATACACTTCAGCCTTAGCGATTGCACGTGCAATAATCTCACCAAACATGGAGAGAGTCCGCATGCGCGTCCTGGGCGAAATCATTGGGCCTCCGGGTAGTCTATTCCAGACGATCGCTTCAATGGCCAACCTCAACTCCGTCAGCTTAACCTTCTATAATTCGGACATTCCACAGTGGGCGGATGTGGAACCTCTCCTGTCCTGCCGTTTTATATCGACTTTCGCCATCGCGTCTCCTGGGATGGAAATCGACGATCGAGCCATTTCCTCCATTTCACGTGCGTGGCCCAATCTGACCCGCCTGCGGCTGGCCGGGTTGGAGGATACTCCTATAAGGTTCACAAGACCATCTCTCCACGGTCTCACGGAGCTTCTCGTTAGATGCCCGAAGCTACAGGACCTTACTTTGGAGGTAGATGCTCGGGTGAGTCAATTACAAGCTGCTCTCGCATCCGCAACGCGCGCAAGCCTCGAACCCCGCGAGAAACTATTGTTCAACGTTCGGCGATCCTTAATAGACCAAGACTCAGAAGTGGCTATTTCGGAGTTTCTTATGTCGGTATGGCCTGGAGAGTGTGATGTGGAGTCCTGGTGGAGAGACGAGTGGCAGGAAGACGCTTGGGGGCAAGTTAGAGAGCTGATGCAGCAGAGAGAGTGATTTCAATGTGTGTATAATATACCGGATAGATATATTTTCTTGATTGTGGTCGTGAACTCAGGTTTGAAGAGTGGCGATCTCGCTAACGGATCAATCGACTCGTAGATGCTAACAAGCCCCTATTCAGTGATTTCATTTCCTACGAAAGTCATTCATAGAGCTCTAAATATTGGCCCTTCTTTTCATGAGCAGCGAGGAAGACAACATAAGGAAGCAGGAGAAGACCGATGCGACACTACCGAGCTCGAGTACCTGACTCTGGCCGCGTTCACAGAGTGAAGTTTGCAGAGCAACTGCAGCTATTATGTGAAAAATCCCCCCTGCTCTTGTACCTCCTCTTTTTATTGCCATCGCTGCTCTCTGACCCAAGCCCCCTGGCCGAGAATTCAAAAGAAGCCACTACGTCGTCTGCTCAAATGATTTCCCGCTTGTCCTATCTCGCTTTGTACCTGAAAAAAAAGATAACTATCCGCCGGAAAGGTAAGAGAAGGTGATTTAAATACAATATTGTACTGGAATAGGATTATGCAGGTGCAATAGGCGAAGTGCTAAACGAAGAAAGCGGAAGTGACGTAGTCGGCGGACGCCGACGGGCAGGGTTGTCAAGAGGTGGAGGTGGCAGAGGCTGAGTCGACAACAGCGTCCTATCTACTGTGCGGATGCACAATTTTCACCCATACCACAAAGTAGCTCGCGGGTTCTTAGTGCATGACGCCTTCCAAACCCCCAATATCAGCTGTAGACTCGTTCGGATTTTCTGAAATACATTTCCTTATCATATTTTGTTGCGGTCTCTTTGGAAACAAAATGATCCCAACATGCATATCCATTCTACAACGGCTCGAACACGACGCGCTACCGGCGTACGAGGATAAGGGCGCTTGATTACCGTTTTTTGTCATGGAACGTAAAAGCATGGACTCACAGCTCGTACGGACGGGCGCGCCGAAGAAGGATCGGGGTTACCCGGCACAATGCATTCTTTGACAAAGGATATCCCTCCGCCGGAAATGTCGACATCGACGAGCGTGGTTGAGTAGCTAGCAGAGAGGTACTGAGTACTGTGTTGTGTAGAATTCCGAAGTTGACGCGTGTCTAAAATGGGGGAGTTGGCAACCGTGACACAGAATGGCCGGCCTGTCCCCCTAACTACTGAACAGCTCACCTGCCAGTGTTGCCCGCAACGTTCCGTCCGCCAATACATTCCATATAGTGGATATAGTCTGATAGGTTGGAACAGGGGTTTTTTTTTTCCAAGTCCTGGGTTATCGAGCGAGGTTGAAGGGGTCCTGAAATGCCTATAATGGGATGATATCTGATATCCAAGAGTGTTTTGAGTCTATTCTGGACTTGAACGAAAGCCATGTACTCACTCCGAGCAGTTCGAAAAATGTAGCTGGACCCCAAGATTCCTTGTATCTGGCTGCCTAGAATTCTGGCAGAGGGGTCAACATGTGTGTCCGCCTCATCTGGTCGGAAGCCGCTCGGTACGTACCAAACAGGCAACCTGGTGAGGCTCGGGGATGGCAACGAAGCTAACAATGAGCGCTTCATGAATGTGGGCTGTGGCGTTTTTTAGATCCAGAACTCCAGTATTCTGACGACTTGGGGCCTTTGCGCAGCATGTATCAACGTGAGGAGGACCCCACCAGATATATAGAGGGGTTGTACTTCCTCCTTCGGGAAGTATTCGAAGTCGACCGATGTGTAGCCCCGGGAATGAAGGATCATAGAGTCGTGGTGAAAGCTGAAGAGCTGACGCACTGAAAGGCTGTGGACCATGAGGGGGTGTCGTCATTGTATGAGGTACGTCCTCCGATGCCACTGGGGAAGAGGGCGCAACGTTCTGGAAGTCCAGGTTGCTGAACAAACCGATTCTTGGAGGAGTGAGACTGAGAGTTGTAGATGACCTATGGTCGAGAAAAACGATGGCAGAGTGAACGGGCCTGGCCTCACGAGTCAAAAAAACGGCCCGCAGTGATGCTCACCAAACTGGAGTCTCTAATCCATCCCCCGCACTCTCCTTAACCGAAGGGAATTCTCCGAACAAGGCCTGAACGAATAAGTCCCAGTCCTTCCGAACGGAAGAATCTAGTGTGGCATGCCAACGTAATGCTTTCCCTCTCAACCGAGTTGTGGCGTAGTGTAACATCCAATGGAAATCTTCCTCTTTCCCGTT
>KN823001.1:176067-187253 GCA_000827465.1 Tulasnella calospora MUT 4182 | reverse complement strand
GCAGGTTTCGATTCAAGCAACCCTGATGCTCGAGGATCGGTAATTGAGGTGTCTGAGTGATGAGAGCCACGAGGTGTTGAGGTTCGCAGGGAAGGCCGAAGAATTGCCAGAAGCGTCCACGGACATAACGGCGGTTCACCTGCCGAGCCTGAATGGCTACGTACGTCATTTCAAACTCCCGCGTGAGTCTCACCTTTATAAGGAAGCATTGGCTATGGACTTTCACCGGGCATGCAAGGGGACAAAGAGTGTCCTGTGGCACTTGTGATAGCTTGGCCGACATCTCATTGGGAAAGTGCGTCGTTGTAGGTGGGACTCGGGCCCAGTTATCTGACAGGGCAGGTCGCCATGAAGACTAGTGGTGACAGTGAGGGCCAAAGTCGACAGTCAAAGGGATTGAAAATCAGGACCAAAGGAATGACTTAATTGCGAGCCTCTCTGCGTGCGATGCCCGATATCGGAGCCGCCGCCTTCAGTCGATGACGTCACTCCCACTTTCTACCGTCATCGCCAACCTCCTGCCCTCGTTCGCATCGAATCCAAAATCAAGGACGTATCTATTCAAATCTCGGTTTTCCCACGTACAATATGTTCTCAAGCTATAAAGAGATATAAGACCAAAAATCAGGATACATGGGAGACCGGTGCGCTTGAGGGAAGTGGGGTGCGGCGTTGGCGAGGGATAACGATCGGAACGCTTCGGTCTTAAATGAGGCCACTGTCACTCATCTTCTGAGCGACGCTGGCGAGGCCTCTTCTGCAAAAATAGGAGAACACCCGTCATCAGCATCCACACGTACACTCGAGACCACCGGACCACTCACTCATTGCGATTGAACTTTTCGTTCGACTTCTTACACTCCGACCACATCCACCCCCAACACTCATCGCTTCTTTTCTTGGGGAGGACGATCGTGGTAGGGTAGTTGTACCGCGCGGCTCCGACGGCTCTCCACCAGCGGCGCACGGCGACCTTGAGGACGGCTTTGTCCTCGGGAATCCAAGTCTTTCGTGTTTTCTGCGGAGAGAAGAGCGGGAGGAACGTCAGCGATTAATGTGATGCTGATGACGAAGGTATGGAGAGAAGGGAGGGAGATCAGGACGACGAGGACTTACGAATTTTTGGGTTCCTTGTAGAGGAACCACTTCGACCTTGTGGTAGCCAGTGATCTGGGCCTTGGGCTTTTGGGAACGCTAAGGAAAAAAAAAAACATCGGGTTTCAGCTGCCGACCTAGAGAAGATTCGTTCAGACGACTCACAGTAGAGCTCCTCGTGCGCTTGGCCGGTGAGTCCGAATCGCTCGTGGAGGCCTCGACGCTAGTGCTGGTGGTGGTCTTGTTGCAGGTCTTGGTGGCCCTGGCGGTGCGCTTGGGAGAGGTGCGCTTGGCGACGGCTTGAGCTGCCTTCATGGTGTTTTTCTTCTTCTTGATGGCGAGAGCTTTACTGGCTCTGATGATATCCAACGTCTCGTCTTCCGATTCAGGGTCGAACTCGGATTCGGAGCTGCAGTATTCACCGTCAATGTCGCTTTCGGTGCTGGCTTCGAATCCGCCGTTGCCGTTGTTGGAAGAGGCGATGTTGCAGTTGGCGAAAGTGGTCGAGTCGAGAGGAGTCCCATCGATGTCCTACAAGAAGTAGAAAGGACGAAGGTGGAGAGGAGAAGAAGTGTGGAAGAGGGAAAGCGCACAAGAAGGTGAGCATTTCCGTCAAATCGAAGCAGAGAGGACAGGAAAACGAGAACTGTGGTGCACTTACCTCGCCTTCGCCCTAATAGTCTTGAGCATTCATCATTACGGTATCGTCGTCGGTGGAGGTGGTAGAATACGAGCGCAGCATGTCGAGGGGCTGAGTCCGCGCGTAATAAGGCGTAGGTGGAGGGAGGATGGGGTAGAGGGAGCAGGGTAGAGGATTATGGACCGGTTGAATCCACGGAGGCATGGAGACTAGGAATAGAAAAGAGCTGGGTTAGCGAGGGATTAAGTGGAGGGAGAGGACTTGGGAGTAAGGAAACGATGGACGAACCTCGAGTGGCAAGCTCGTGGCTAGCGTTGACGGTAGCGTTGGTCGAGGAGGAGGAAGAACAGACGAACGAGCCAGGGGAGAACTAGAGGAGAAAGGAAGAGGGAGGGTTACTGTCGTCATATGGAGGAACTATTGAAACGAGAAATAGAGAGGAAGTGCAAACTCACCGTGAGCATCTTGACGGACGGATGAGGAAGTAGGAAGAAGTGGTACGAGTGGACGACGGAGAGCGCGTAGTACGGCGGTAACGGTCCAAGAGATAGAGGTGCGAGGGAGAAGCAGGGAGAAGACGACCAGGAGCGCGAAGACGGAGGGACGAAGGATCGTTGGAGAGGTCGGTCCAAGCTGGGATTGGGAGTATAAATCCCACAGGTCGGCGGTCTAGAGAGGGCGGTCCACAAGGAGGTACGCTACTGAGAGGGTGCCTCGTATTAATTTAGTCGTAGTTGACGGGACTGGATTAGAATTGGGGGTGTATTGGTGGTCGAAATGGCTGGACTATGCGTTTCGGGTGTATTTTTGTATAGAAACCGAGTGTTGCCCATAGTCCTCAGGCCCCAGCACCTCGGTCTTTGGCGGTTTTTCATTATCGCGTTTGCCAAAGAGTGTGGTTGCTAGGTGTCGAACGCTGTGTCCTTGAGGTCGGTTGATGAGGAGGGAGAAAGGTCGCGCGCCGCCGAGCCTCGACCAACCCACAAGGACAAAGCATAACGTGAGGTCAACAGCGGAATGCCGAAACCATACAATATTGGCTTGGATTTCAAACGGGATCATCGGCGCGCCGCATATTCAATAGCTTCCTTACCGGGCTATTGCGAATTTCGAACAAGACTCCGCCGACCATGCGGCGGACACTGGAGCATTGGGACTGGGTCCGGACCCCTATAACTGGGATATGTCTTCGCCATCGTTCCCTCCAACTCATTTAACAGCGTAGATACCTCTTATGGGTCTGGAATCTTGGAGGATGATCCGCTGGCGCCCGGCATCGACGCAACTGCCTCGATCGAGGTCGCAAATGCCCGTTTAGGGTAGGCACCGCCGATATGTGCTATCCCAAAGAGTGTACCCTTAAGAGATGTGAGGGATGTCTCATCGAATAGGATATTTCTTTCCTGGAGGGGGTTGAGCCTTCGGGCACAATTCCCATTCCGCAGCTCCACGCGAAAGAAAAGCCCGCGTTCACGAAGACGAAACACATGAGGCGCGTCAAAGAGCTATAAAATGAGCTGATAATAGCTCAAGCTATAGAGTTTGAAGACACAGCTTGTATAGATATACTTCGTGGAGACTGGGACTGGGCGATCCACACTGATCAGATGACACTGGGAAACAAACGAATGGGGAGGGGTTCTGGTCGCCACACCCTGGAGCCGGAGTTTGAAGCCAGAGTCAGATTCTCCCACCCGCGAAAAAGGGTCGTTGCAAGAAGCATACGAGGGTGCCGGGAGTGCGCTCCAGGGAACCGGAACTAAGGGAGGCTGAGCAGGGAACGTCGCGGGTTGTGATCACATCGAAAGATTGAACCCTTAGGAAAAAGTCGTTGGATCACCTCCTACCCTTCGGATAGACGCCGTCCTATGAGAGTCGATAGTTTGAGACAAAACACCAAAAATGGAAAGGCATAACATTGTGTTCTTTGCGGGGACTGTATTCCTGGGGAAAGCCCGTCTTCGGCGCGAAGTATGCATGGCGCAGAATCCGCCATGTTCGTCGGAGGTGCCCGGAGTTGACATATCGCCCCAACACGACTATCCACCGGGTCAATTAAGACGTCAGGACCTACAATGAGCATCAAGGGTGTCCGGAAGCAGAGACGAAGAGAGTACGAGAGGTTCCTGGGATGCTCGGGAGGGTGAGCTGGGCCTTTGCGCCAACATGGCTGCAGTCCGCACGATGGCGAAGCTCGTAGTCCGAGATACGACCCATTACCGACTATCTTCGAATGCATTCTACATTGCTTTCATCCATTTCTGCGTGGTGAATCGGCTCCTCGACAGTGGTCATGATCACTAAACCGAACCCCTAATCCATCACAGACCTCAGCCGGACTTGCCACGACGCCGTATCGGCTCCAGCCTGAATCCCAACATCAACAACGGAGCGAATCTATCTCGAGCCCACAGATTCGCTTCTTCCATACCCCCGTTAGGTTTTTTATCTTCGTATTCATCGGTGTCGGCTGATCCCGTTGACTGGCGCATTGGCCACCAAGAGCGTTAGGTGGACCAATGGACCGACATTAGCGATGAAGTGGGCTTCACTGAGCAAAGAAGCTCTGCTCGGAGACTAGAAGACAAGGTCTCAGAGATCCTGGGTCGCGTCGACTGTCCCCTCTGCGACCCTCTAGCTCCCAGACACGGAGTCTGGAGATGCACGAGCGGGCCGATGAGCATCTACCATGGTTCACGGGGTCAGAGCTACTCTATTGTGCCCAAACATCGTAAGGCCCTCCTCCCTCCACCATACCACCCAGCTGAGCCGCTCCTTACCCAAAGAATGTATAGACGGCACATCTGAAGGACGACTCTGTCATCTGCTCGACGCCGTCCTCAATTTGTCCAGGGACGTGCCAAAGTCCCTCGACAACGCCTTCTCGCGGCTGGCTGGGCCCCTAGAAAACCACACACTCTCGTGCCAAAGGGTCGGGATGGAGAAGCCCTCGTAAGACCGTTCCGCCCTCCAGAAGAAATGGGCTGCTTCAAGGTAACCAACGATCTACGGTCACTTTGCTCCCGGCTCAACATCGTCTCTCCCTACCCCCCAGATTCGGAGGCAGGGCCAAATCCGCCGAAAAAAGATCTCCGTCCGCGTTAGGGAGCTCCGACGAGACCAACGTTCCGAAACGACGAATATCCGTAGTCCAAACGGAGTAAGATCGTGCTTTCGTGCGCAACTGGACACGGACTTAATATGAGCACTTGGTACCCCAGCGTTTCCGACGCCTTCCTTCTCGTCCATAGGGAAGTGAACCTAGGAACGGGGAACGGGGCCATGATGATGTGATGACCTTATACTAAAATGGACCGACGATGGTGTGATTGGTTATTTCCATGGGAGGTCCTTTGTTTTACCCCAAACGGCAATTGCATTCACCCCCTCCTTTGATTGGCGTCCGACACGTGCCGTACACGTGTGCATCGACTTATTGATTGCCAGTCGGGAAGTGGATTGAATCAAACTAGGAACGCGTCATCTGAGTCGGTGGGAGGGAGGTCCAATGGTGAGCCATCCGGGTCGAAGAAGGGAGACTATCCTATGCCTCGCCTGTACAGGTAATGGAGAAAACGATTGCCGTTCCAAATGATGGGTGCGTTTCGACGCTCATTTCGTCTCACCTCTGTTCTACCCAGGAAGAGAGAAATGAAACATGGAGAGTTTGACTACGAACATCCGGTTTATCTGGAGGCGAGTGGACCCGTTCGGCGAATTCTGCTCCATTTCACAAGAGATACGGTATCGGGGCAGTCCGCAGGAGAAGCGACGGTCTTGGGTCTTTCCCCTACTCCTGGGTGGCAGCCGAAGCCTTAAGGTGCTGTGGGCGAGAGGAGCTTTAGCCACGATGACTCATATGTCGGAGGGAAGCGGTTGAGCCTGAGTGGTTGGGCGTTGATGGATGGGTCTGTTCGACGGACTAGCATTTCCGGACCAACTGTTCGACTGAGAGTGCGAACACGACTACCGTTTGATTGATTGTGGAGCCACCTAGAGCTCTGCTGCTGCAGTCCACAGTCAAATAGCTCCAACTGAAACTGAAGTCCAAATCGATCCTGCCCCGATTGCACGTGCATCGATCGCCTCTCTCGGTCTGCTCCTTAACGTCATGTGAAAGGGATATTTGAACGTACGACGTGACTCCACTTGAAAAGATGTTCTATAATACACAGGAGATCTAAATGTAGCCGAAATTTAGGATTGAATGTAGATTCCATCAGGCGTTGTCTGGGCACGAGGGTGTACATGACCCTGTAGGCGTCATGTCGTTTCAAACTCGCCGGTACGCCCCAGAGTAAAAATGCGGTTTTTAAGACCTTTCTTTTTAGGACCAACGCACAAATTCAGTCTGGCTCCCGAAGAAACTGACTACGGTGAGTAATTTCTTTCCTCCCTCATCCGGCTTTATATGAGATGAGCATCGAAATTGCTCATGCTTTGCTCTCGCTTCACCCGTTCTCTAGTGCTCTTTGATGCTATAGTCTTTGCCTCTCGACCCTCGGCAGCTGTCAGTCGTTGGTTGAACCATCGTTCTGCTTCACGCGCACCTTGTGATCAAACTTGGTATTTGATCTCCTGTGGTACTCTTCATTCTCCTTGCTCCTTCTAATCACTTGGACTGTGTTAAATAATGCGCTGTAATCCCGTTCTCATTTCCCTCGCTAGCGGCTTCTAGCGTTCGACCTACGAAGACCCCCCCCCCCGGAAAGGAAAATAGACAACTCATCAAGCCGTGGCCTTTATTAATTCGGGTTTCAGGACTCGGAAGGAAGAGCTGCCGAGCAGGGCCGAGTGAATGGAGGATCGGGCATAACGATCGGGAACATGGCTATTAGACGCTGATCCGTGATAGCGGTTATCCCGACTTGGTAGTACCGAGTGCCACGAGAGTACTCCCAGGTACTTAGCCCGTCTCTCATTCCAACTCTAGGCTCTTGGCGTACGCTATGCAGTAAACGAGCGGTGCTATACGGTTTCTGGCTTGTTGAAGAAATGACATCCTTTGAACACGAGCTGCTGGTGCACCCGATCCAGTCCTGACGAGCTTGATCCTCCGAGCGAGGCTCTGCACCGAAGAAGAGCCTGAGCCAGGTCGATAGCAAACTCTAAGAATAACCTCACGTTGTAATCGTAATTGATGAAAGTCAAGATATTTTGGCTCGTTCCGCAACCGAAGTACCTTAGGTACCAGTCGGGAAGTGGCTAGTGAGTGTATGCCTTCTGAATCAACCCTAGCCTCCCAAGTTACGCTCCCGCGTTCTGAGATCCCCGCCCGACTATTCTCCTCAAAAGCCTAACGGTTGGGCCTCACAATTGTTGCTCGAGAATACTTCCCAATTCCGAGCTGATCAGACTTACATATTGCTTCATATTACCAATCTCCGGATGATCGCCAGGCGTTTAATTGCCGAGTTTCCGGCTGTTCTGGCCGAACTTTGTTAATTGGGCCCAGTCCGGCGGCTCCTCCACCCTGGGTCGTGGACCCTGACGTCAGGAAGCTCTCACCCCCCTGAGGGGGAAGTCTATTTCCTCATTCGATGAATTCCGCGCGAGAAGCGAACTCAGCCACCCCCAACCTTGGGGTCTTCGTACGCCGAGTTCGGGCGATGCAACGGTTTAGGAAAAGACAGAACGTAAGATTTCGACAGAATATGTACAGCGAACTGCATGGCAGAGAAAGGGGGTAAAAGTCAAGTGGAACAACGGAGCCAATTGCAAATTCTATCACAAGGTGAGCGCGAGGTAAGGCAATCGGATAACCAACGCCTGACAGCCGCCCAGAGTAGCGAGACAAGAACTAGAGTACGAAAAAAAAAGCGGAAGGGTGCGAGGGGGATTAAAGAATGAGAAACACAGATGAGGAAAAACATTTACACAACGGTCGGAGGACGTCTTCTATAACCTATTTACGCCGGCGTACTGCCGGTCTCTTCACAGTCGAGAGACCACGGTTTGCGGGTTTCCTAGTAGTCGGACGAGCTTTGGCTTTGGCCGCCCAAGTGAGAAAGCCGTCACTGCAAAATGACGCGAAGCAAGTGAGATGATAAGTTTGTACCAGAGGTAGGCGACGTTCAACTCACTATGTACGCCTCCAGCATTCTGAGTACTCAGCAGTGATATGCTCGAATACTACAGGTAAATTAATTCGCTGTTCATCTTGCGTACTCGTCAATAGGTCGAAGCGTGGGTTCTGTGTCTTGTACCACACGAGAGCCTCCGATGCAGCACTGTGTTCCCATTTTTTCCAAGTCCGGCGAGCGAGCGACCCTTGGCCAGGTGGTGGCAGTAGGTAGTCAGGGCGACATCGGCTATACATCTATCATTTAAAAATACATCGGTTGTCAGCCATCGAAGGAACCGCGGAATGGGATTGACGTCGAATTTACCGTTCCGTTCTTGGTAATCTGGCCGTCTACGCGAAGCTGTAGGGGCGCCCTGTCGGACTTGGTTCTCCCTCCGCGCTCCCCTGAGGCCGCGATTTGAGGTTCCGGCAGAGGTTCCTGTGAGGCAGGCTGAATAAACGACACCGGGACCAGAGGAAATGGCAGCTGGCCCGGGGTCCTGGTGGGGCTGCCTTCAATAGACGGTGACAGTAAGAGGGAAGGTGAACGCGGTGAGCCGGCCAGAAAGTCCGACGCAAACTGAGTGTCGTTGACCAAAGTTGGGTTGATGAGAGGCCGAGGCGGAACTGGGGGCGGTCCAATGGCTTGGCTCGGTTGCAAATCCGTAGCTTGCGACAGCAAGTGGTCTTGGGTCGTAGAGATCAAAGCTCGTCCAAAATTGAAAGTCGGGAGGTGTTGGGGTTGAGGAGCTTGGGAGAGACTGCCGAGCACCACGGTGGGTAAGTAGTAGGATACAGCTAAGGGCCCTGTGGTCTACATTAAAATTCTAATGTCAGAGGTCTGTTAGAGAACGTGCGAATTGAAGACTCACTGCGAAGGAGCTGGAACCGTGACGCGGCAAGGGAGGAAACGTATTTGAGGAACGATAGCTCCCTTGACCCATCGATCTATCTTGGTCGTGGTGAGGGAAAGGACGTTGAGAAGCAGGAGCATAAGACGAATGAAAACGGCCAGAGGGATGGCTGGCCGGTAAGCGAGAGGGAGGATGAGAAGCACTTGGAGATGTTGATTGCGGAACTCGTGGAGGGTGGGGGAAGGGGGGACGCAGAGTGTGGTTGACGGGAACACGGAGTGGCTTCAGAGCAGGGGGTGTAGTGGAGATTCTATTGGTAGCTTCGTAACGGGCGACGTCTTCCAACAGGAATTGAATGGAAGGCAAAACGACGGACGGCTATATATAAGGGGATGAGCCACGATCAAACGACGCTAAATCTGTTAATTCTGTCGAACTTACGTTGGACTCTTGCATGTCGGGGAAGACGCGAATATTGATAAGAGTGGAGGGAACGGAATATTCAAGGAATGAGAGGGGACTTGTCTCATGGAGGTGCCCTAATATAGAGGAAGTCAAGGGAGTGAAGAGCGGAGGGTGAAATGGATATTTTATGGCTTCAAAATCTAGGGGCACGGAAGGGGCTTGCGGAGGGAGTTGGGGGGGAAGGCGACCAGGACCGCCGCGAACAAAAGCTCCACAAACCCCCTCTCCGTCCGACGGGAAACCCATGATCAAGCCCGAAGAGACCACGTTTCTCGGGGCACTTACGAGATAATCATCACGAATCTGATCGGAGAAAGGGGCGAGTGGGAACGCTCGACGACCGGCAAATTCCTCAAACTAGAGTTTTTGCTGGGGGTATAAGGGTCCTGCCCTCGCAGAAGCTCCGAGTGTCAGGTCCAAAGAGTTCAACTGAGCCTCGAGCGATTCTGATTCTCGTGCAGAACAGAGGATGGTGCAAACACACGGCTGAGTCGTTCGTACTGAGGAGGATGTCGTCAGGGAAGCCGCCCAGGGCCGAAACGCCCTTTCTCGAGCTTGACCATATCGAGTCATCTTCTTCGCCCCCAATCAATGACTATAGAGTTACCTTGAAAAGATTTAGCAGTGTAACAGTGCCCAAAAATGGTCAAGGAAAAGGTGTCCAAGGGTTCTGGTCGCTCTCGCTTGGCGGGTTTGGAGGTTGGTCCCCCGACTTTGATCGTCGCTGTTCTACAACAGACCTGCAGCCAGCTCTTCAATCCGCGCAGTCAACCAGTAATTACTCAGCATACCACGGGATCTGGAGCAACTGGCGAGTATGCAAGCAGAATTAGATGATCGACGCTGACCGGCTCGATCTGATTGACAACCTCTTCAGTCGAAATGGATATAACCTCAGAACTATCTTCAGCACAGCGCATCAGTTCGGTACTTGTGGTTTCAACAACGAATGCCAACTCCTACGGATGAACACGGTGGCAGTGTCCGCTGTCGAGTAGCACTGGCCACGACGTGGGATCTTGCACCACCCATCACTACCTTCCACAGTCGCAGCAACCTCAGCTTTCATTCAAGAACCTAGTTTCGGGCGTAACCTTGTCTTCGTGGCTGGTTCCAGCTGTGATTTTGTGTCGTGGGCTTGGTACGCGGTCCTACAGATACTGTCAGAGCTCATCTATACCGTGTCCTTCTGCACCTTGATTGTCTACATCTCAGCCAGTTATTCACCGCAATTAGCTTCCAAGTGGACGGAAGCTCGGCTTCTCCATCCAATGGTCAATTTTCGGATTGTATTATGCAGTTCGGAAGCTTTCATGTCCTGCTCGGTGGGTTCTACGCCACGGTGCGATTGAGGTTTGGTTAGATGGTCGGAGTTCGTCGATGGCGTCTCCTGCCTGAGAAGTAGACCTTGGATAGCGCAAAAAGGGAAAGACGGAACCGTTTCTAAAGCTGGGAATATGAATAACCCTTAGCGTCTTCAGGGAGGCGCATTCTTTTCCCTGCCATTTTCTCAGTTATTACCCCATCTCAAGCCCTAGGTACGGGGAGACTGTCACGTAACAAGCAGTCATCTGTTCCTCTCCACGTGCCCCATATTGTGAAGCCAACGTTGTCCCATCCCTATAGGGCCAAACCTATCTTTGTTCATAGCCATCACCACCTTCACGAAGATGCTCGGGTTGAAACGAGCTACTGGGCCAGGACACGCTTCTCCGGTCTGCCCTCAAAGCTCCCGACAAGGCCCACACCCCAGTTGCAGCGGACTTGACGTAGCCAAAGAGTTAATGGGAAAGGTACGAGAGTGAGAAGTTGAAGAATTCGGAGTTGAAAGTTCACGGGGCGTATTCGTCCGTCGGAGTACCGTCGTTTACGGGCAAACGGTGCTGACCAATAATTGGGCGGCGATGGCCTCCATCCTCTGACCTCCGCCTCTACCTCGTCTTATTGCGTTTAGGCGTGACATCATCAGAAGCGCCTTGCTCAACTGAGGTCATAACCACGGACGGTGACCGGAGCGGTGGCGCGGGGAAATTTCAAAACCGACCGTAGATTGCAATCTTGTTGATTT
>KN823001.1:132741-143205 GCA_000827465.1 Tulasnella calospora MUT 4182 | reverse complement strand
AGGCAGGGATGTGTTTTGAGGAGTGCGGTCCAGAAGACGACGACGCGGTCGAGCCCGCCCTCGGCGTTATTGCGCAATTGCTTGAAAGTGAGCTTGCTTCGTTGTCAACGCACTCATCTTGGTTGGCGGCAATGAAGTCTGGAGAGTGGATTTGACTGGAGGCGCTTCATCTGGGCCATCAATGGTGGACTCGGCGCCTTCCCAGGGGTTGACGACGTCGTGACCGGGCTTGACGGAGGGGCGCCTTGAGCATGTACGACAAGGTGAGAGGATCGGGTAGAGCGGCTTGTGCTCGGGGCGGGACGATATTGAACGCGAGTGAAGAGGTCTGCGAGAATTGTCAAGCCGAAGATGAGAGGGGAGGCGGAGGGAGTCTTCGCATTCGTTGAAGATGGTTAGCGGGTCCTAGAAAGGTAAGCATTAGTTGTCAGAGATCGGGACTCTCTTGAAGCGCAGAAAATCTTACCCGTGCACCCATAATCAACTTATAGATATTCGTTGATGGCCTTCTGGAATCTCCAACAGCAGGAACGTGCTTGATGACGACGATGTGGTCGGGCGTTCTTGCCGTCAGCGGTGACAGCACGCTAGAACAACGGGTTGCTCCCGACCATATCATGGATGACGTCCCCCTTGCTGATTCCCTTGCTCTTGAGCTTCGTCTCGGCGCTTCAAGTTCGTTCCGTCGTTGTTGGTCGAATGGTTGTGAGATGTGACGGAGATCGTCCTGATACCGGCGTTGGTCAAGAACTCGGCGAGGAACGACCTGACTTGGCTTGACTGGTCTTCAGGTCGTTCCCGAAGATGAAGGACGTGTTGCTCGCAGGGCTGGATGCACCCAGGCACGACGGTGTTTTGAGGAGTGCGGTCCAGAAGGCGACGACGCGGTCGAGGCCGCGCTTGGCACTATTACGCGAGTGCTCGAAGTGAGCTTGCTTTTGGACCTCGCCAGGGATGAGGCTGTCAGCGCGCTCATCTTGGTTGGCGGCAATAAATTCCGGACAGTGGATTCGACTGGAGGAGCTTCATGTAGGTCACTAAGGGCGGACTTGGCGTTGAACGTCGTAGTCGAGCACCTGGGTGTCGCGCTTCGTGTCCAAGGGGGCAGAGATGTTCCAACCGCCCAAAACGAGGTCGTTAGGGTGGACCATGGGAAAGACGTCCGAGATGGAGACGTTGAGGCCTTTGCCGGTGCGCATGCTGGCGCGGATGAGAGAGTCCAGATAGTTGGGGACTTGAACGCCCATGCTTGGTGGACTAGTAGATTTAGTGACGTTAGCGAGGAAGGGATCGGTGAGAGTGGTACCATTGCTGTCGCGCCAGGCGATCATCGTGCGTCTGTGTCATAGAGAATGGAGGAGAGAATGAGAACGAAGGTGGAGGGAGAGGGTGAAAGTATGGTTCAGTCCAAGTTGCAACGCGCGTCAACCGAAGTCCAACGATGCACCCAACCTATCCGTTTGCGCCCAGTGCAAACCTCGTAGGCACTCCTGAACGAAGATGTAACGTGCAAAACACCTTGAGTGCCCTTAACGACGTCTGCACCGCGGTTCTCGAACTTAGCAGTATCACGCTTAGGGTAATGGACAGTGTAGGAGGGGAGCTCCGCTTGTGCAACTGGTCCCCTTCCGCACAACACACCTCCAGCGTCTTTTCTGTAACGTAGTTATTGACGGGGTACGAGATGCCGAGACCCTAGGGCAGTCAAATAATGATACCCGTTCCTTTTTCATAGTGCGTTGCTGTTCTGTGGCTGCGCACTCATGCCTAGTGCATTCAGGTTGAGAGGCTGCAAGGACAAATAAATGGCAAGGGAGGAAACGTCGCGGCCGCACATTCGGTTCATGAAGGCCGGCCTTTGGATATGGTACTGATAGTGCTTTTGCAGTCGTGGATTCGAATAGACATGGCAAGAGCTGTGCTTGTTGAGCGTCTGAACGATCACGAGATACTGACAGGCCTTCGCGCGATCGACGACTTCCCTCAGTTGCAGTCAGCCGCGCGTCCTTTGCGAAAGGTAGTCAAGACCTTCATAACCCGGGACTCACCACCCCGTTCTTATACCTTGACAAGGCTGACTCCTGACTGCCAGGCCACCTACCCACCAATATCTTTCCTCTATCAATGCAAGCCCACGATGGCGGGCCTCGTTCCTCCGGACCAGATCAAGGTGACCTTGACACTCCATTCCAGCTAAGTGCCAAATTAGTGCGTTCCGTTTGGAACTGGGATCGGATTCATGATAACTCACCAACTTCCGTGCCGCGTAGATGAATAAAATGAACGAGCTCGAAGAGTGGCGAATCCACCCTTCCTGGATTGGATTTCCGGAGAACACCTGCCAATTCCACGGAGGACATGCAACAGTTTCCCGAGCAGTTTTAGATTTGGGTTCTGACTCAAGGAGCGACGTAGGCGACTCCGAGAATACCCAAGGCGAACATGGGTCTCATAGTAATGCACCAAGACGGAAGGTCTGTATGCTTCAGACGAACTGTCTCCACTGTCTCATACGGCAAGTGGCTGACCAACATGACGACTCACTCTGTTAGGCTGTAGCAGTAAAGATGATGAAAATAGAGGACGCAAACGATCGGGAACGAGTATTGGGGGTGAGAACGAGTGACCCAATCAATCATCTCAACCCTCGCACTGCGCTAAATCCTTGCAGTTGGCACTCAGGGAAGCGGGATTCTTGGCTAAACTTCGCCATACGAACATCGTCAAGCTCGAAGGATTTGTTGAAGGCCTATCCGAGGACAGAGTCTGGTTGATCTTTCCTTGGGAAGAAAACGGGAATTTGAAGGACTTTGCGGCTTCGCAGGATTGGGAAATACCCGAACGAATCTCGCTGGTAAGATCCAAACTAGCGTATGTGAAGCTATGTCTCAGAATGCATACGCGGGCCCTAGATCGATGACGTGACGAGTGGAGTGGAGTACCTCCACGGCCAAAGTCCTCCTATCTATCACGGCGACCTCAAGTCGGTAGGTTCGGATGTCAAACCTCATATATACTTAGCAGTTTACCTCCCAAATTTTATAGGTCAACATATTGGTAACGTCAGAGTGCCGCGCAGCGATTACGGACTTCGGTTCCGCCCGACGACTTGTCCCAAAGAATCCCGATACTCCAGCGACTCAGACTCAGGATAAACTGCAGCCAGTTTTGGAGTTTCAGGCGACATTCTGCGCCTCCACCAACACCTTGACCCTTACTGGGAACGAGTATACCCTTCGCTGGGCTGCACCAGAGCTGCTCATGGACGATGAACCCGGCCTGTGGAGTGATATATGGGCATTGGGTTGGATATTCTACGAGGTATGCCTGAATTCGAACATCCTTCTCCGCCGAGGCTCATAATTAGCGTTGACACAGGTCATGACCAACTCCATTCCGTTTCAACATGTTCAAAAGGACTCCATGATAATCAAACACGTCATCGACGGAAAACTCCCATCTGTCACAGACCACACCCGCATGTCCCTGATTTTGGAGCTTTGCTCCCTCATGATCAAATGTTGGAGCATCAATCCCGGCGAGCGACCGACAGCTGAGGATTGTCGAAAGTTGATGCGCTGGATGGTGAGTAGTGCTGGATCTGGGTTTTTTTTAACACAATTGACGTGCGATAATATAGCCAATGGTTGCTCCGGATACCCAACGAACCTCAAAGAAGGGAGCTTCGGGAGTTCGGTCTCCCAAGCTTCTTGTGAAACTGGGAAATATGCACTATCAACAGGACGACTATATGAATGCATCACAAAAATTTACCGAAGCCTTGGACATGTATACACAAATGGGCGACAGTGCGGGAAGAGCCGAGGCTCTGTACGGCCTTGGCCAATTGCATTGCTCTCTTTACCAGTACAATGAGGCTCTTACGGTCTACTCTGAAGCCCTGGAGATCCAAACCAAGATCGGCGACAGGAAGGAGAGAGCCCGCGTTCTGCGGGGTCTTGCCGAGGTGCACCTGCACCAAGCTGAGTACAGCACGGCCACCACGTTCTACTCCGAGGCGGCCCAAATCTGCACCGACGTCGACGACAAAGAGGGTAGGGCCTACGCTATCGATGGTCTTGCCGAGGTGTATCGATTACAAAACGAGGACAGCAAGGCCGTTACCCTTTACTCCGAGGTGGCCGAAATCTTTGCCGACGTCGGTGATAGAGACGGGAGGGCCGGCGCCCTGTGGAGTCTTGCTGACGTGCATCGCTACCGAAACGAGTACACAGAGGCCGCTTCACTGTACTCCGAAGCCCTGAATATCTACACCGATATTGGCAATCAAGACGGGCGAGCGAGCGCTTTGTTAGGTCTTGGGGACAACCACCGCGCCCAGGATCACCACAGTGACGCAGTCCGTCTTTATGAGCAAGCAGCTGAATTTTTTTACCAAATTGGAAATCATAAAAGGGGTGCTGATGCCTTAAAGCGTGCCGCTAGTGTTCTTCGGAAACTCGAGCCAGCGTCGGCCGAATGATATGGCGCCAGGACATTCAGGATCGAACGTACGGCATTGTTCCTTGCTGCCTAGTTGTCAGTTTCCTAACTACTGTGATGTACCAGGTTGAGCTCGATATGTCTGGTTGCTCCATTGCGAGTGCTTCGTCTCGTTGCTCGCTCGTTGTTATCTTCTGGCTAGGATCAATAGGGTCGTCTCGTCCTCTACTTCTACACTCGAAATTACCTGCTTCCTCGGCTTATCTATCGTCTTAGCTAGTCTAAAAGCATCCAATTACTCTAAATCCATGGTTCCAGCGGGCGGAGTGGTGCACCCCGAGGCGCTCCAGAGCTGTGCCAACATGGGCGACAGAGAAGAGAGAGTCAAAGCATTGCACTTCCTCACTAAAATACGTCGCAGATACAGTTAAACTGTTGAACTTTGTTCGAAGCCCCATAAATCTTTCCCGAGGTAGGCAGCGAACTCGGCGAGAGTTAGCACTCTTATCTCCCTTGCTCACGCCTATCGCAACACAACGGCGCAATAAGCCTTACTGAAGGAGTGGCTGAACTTTACGGGTAAATTAGGCGTGCAAACAACGCTAGTCTCACTGGTACCACCGGTGCTCGTCAACTGAAGCCAACGGGGACCGGATGATATGATGCTCCTGAGACGTCTGAGATCAATCGAGTCTTCCGCCTACGCGTGCCGCATGCGGCGGATGTCATGGAGTGGCCATTTGCTTCACCGAGTAGTTAGACTATCTCATAGATGGTTATAAAATACACTACGGAGGTCAAATTTACCGTTATACAAGAGAACAGGATCCATCCTCCTGCAACGATGATTCCGACAAGAACCACAAAAGCGGGATGCGGGCTTTGGATTGACAGGAAAAACGGCGAATACCCACATAATAGGAAGGGCCACCCAATCGGTTGCGGATGAACTGCAAAGATACGCTCTTGATCCATCCAAACATTCTATGCCGCGACGTCCATTCACTAGCATCTTCAGAAGTAAACTTGGTTCCGCCATTCCTCAGCTAGTACCGCGCCCCAAATTCCAAGTATAAAGGCCTGAATTCAAGACTCTAACTTAACAAAATATCACCAGGTGTAACTAACATCGCGACAAGACAGATATTTTTCTGCGATTTGGCCTGAATCTAGCGCGGACCACCATCCTCGCCATAGCCTGAACCCCGGCCTGGCCCGTTTTGTTCCTCCCCCTCATGTCCTGGCCAATATCCCATATCGCCTTGGCCGCCCATCGCGCCACCAAAGTTCCACCCCATCCCCATAGGACCAAACCCACCCATATTCATGCCCATCATCATCCCCGGGAAGAAGTTGGGGTTGAAATGAGTTACGGGCCCACCGCTACTCCCACCTCCGAAATTCGGCATCATGCCCATACCCATATCCATCCCAGGGTTCGCGAAACCAAAGGATTGTTGGGAGGGCTGCGAGAAGGAGAAGCCAAAGCCTTCCGAGTTGGACGTACGTGGATCGTATTCGTCGGTCGACGTTCCGCCGAACTGAGGAGGAGGATTATCATGGTGTCGGTTGATAGAAGGGTTGGACGGGGGTGGCATTCCTCCTCTGAAACCTCCGCGCCCACCTCTGCCTCTGCCACGTCCGCGGTCTCGTGCGCCTCGACCTCGGCCACCACGACCCCTGCTGAAGCCCCGGCCGCGATTGTAGTTCGTTTCTGGGAGAGAGCTTGATACACTCATGGCGTCGTCATCTTGCGTAGAGACTTCTTGGTCTTCATAGGGAAGGTCCATGGACTCATCGTACGGAGCTGGTGGAGCTCGCCTTGGGGTAGACGGACCGGCCGTTACGCCTGAAGATCCTCCGACCGCGGCTCCTGGATCGTGATATGCGGAGGAAGACGAATACTCCCAGTCTCCATCATCCCTTACACTTGGGCTGGGTCTGACACTGGTTTGCCTCTTCATCTTCCTTTGTCGTTTCCACTCCGTCTCCTTTTCGTCATCGCTAAACTCGATCTCATCTTCCCCAACTTCCTCGTCGTGTTGATTCGAGGCGTCGCTCCCTCTGATGAAGGCAAGAGACCGAGTGAATACGTAGTTGCTTCGAGTTGGAATGTGATAGACTTTGCGACCGACGGTGAAGACAGAGCTGGAAGGAGAGGATGGTAGGCGAATGGAGTAAAGAGGGAGATGTGTCGGCCCAAAGGTTTCAAATACCTATGAGAGACGATGTTAGGCTGCGGATAGAAAGCCTTAAGACGTTCCTTACCTCTCCGAGAACATGACGATCGTCCCAAACGAGTAAGCTGCCCGTATCCAACACCTTCTCCGCAGCGCTGCCCGGCAGTCCCTTCACCACTACAACCGAGCCGATGATGCTCATTACCTCTCCAATAATCTCCAATCTTTCATCATCTCCAACTTTCTCGATGCTGGGAGGTGCCACGTTCGGGTCGACTACCTCATTTGCGGTCTTCAACGGCGCAGAGTGAGTCCTCCCTCCAACCTCATCGTCGTCATCCGAATCTCCAAGCTTGGGGCGCGGAGGAGGGCGAGTTTGCTTGTTGGGTCGATCTTCTGCTTCATCCTCTTCAGACTCAGAGGATGCGGAGGAGTCCCAATCCGAGGAAGACGAGTCTGAGGTCTCGTCAGCTGGGTCGGTGCCAGCGGCTTGCGCTGATATAGCCGCAGGCAGCAATCCTGCGTCGTCTGAGGGTAATTTGATTGGCTCATTGACTGGGCTGGATGGGGTAGTAGGCGCTTGCTGGTGTTGCGGTTCTTGTGTTCCCGAGATAGTGACCATGTCGAGTATCGCTGCGATATCCGGAGGCAGTCCCGCGATTTGAGCTCCTTGAGAATTGCTCGTTGAATTCATTGATCTATATAATGGAGTCAACGCTACTTAGAGGAATCCTCGAACGCGTGCAGATGAGATACTTACTGAGACGATTCCAACCTAGCGATCGGTTTGATTTGGGCTTGCTGATGAGGTGGCGCGCGCGGCAAATCCGAAGGCGCTGTCCTTACAGAAATATGACATGAGCTCTGATTTGTACGCTATTCCTATCATGAACCTACGATGGCGATGGCGCACGAGGCTCTGAAGGCAACAGCAACGCCTCAATGTCGGCCTCCTCTCCAGCCCCGTCTCTATCTTCATCCAGAATTGAGAGGTTTTCCTCAAATATAAATTGTTCCATCGGATTGAACTGAACTTGAGGGGACGGTGCTGTCTCCTGTTGAGACTCCGATGCGGAGCACTTTGCGGGTTGGTGAAAATTGGGGCGTGCCTGATGTGAAAGGAATAATGAACACCGCGCGCAGACAACGGTGGCTTATGTAAGATCTTATCTCTCCTTCGTCCCAACTTCTCGAGATGACGATGAGCAAATGGTGCGCCACACGCATGATCATGATTGGAAGGTCTGTGACGGATCCTTTGCGGGGCATTGCGACCTTGTTTGCGAGGATTGAGCTCGACTTGGCCATTAGAGTGATCCACCCAGCCTCCCACAAGAGTTCCTATCATAGTCCTTCATCACCAAGGCTTCGCCACACCAAATCCCCGTACTATCTTCTCTTCGACCATACTTAACCGTAGCTTCGCATGGGCGGAAGACTCGACACCCAACTGCGCGGAACTTCCGGACCAGTATGCCAAGGTTGTGAGTCCTCACCATCTATAGAATGCAGAAGTGGCGACTGAAGTGGTGCGTTGAAGCGGGACATTCTCAATGGGATAGACCTACTCCCGCATCGGCAATGACCTCGTTGCGGCGAACGCGTTCTATAGACTGGGAGAGAGCTATCGTGCTCAGTCGAAGAACCAGGAGGCGGAGAAGGCTTTCAGAGAAGCGCACGAGATTCACTCTCGCATCGGCAGTGACCTCGGTGCGGCGAACGCGTTGCTCGGTCTGGGACAGATCTATCGTGCTCAGTCGAAGAACCAGGAGGCCGAGAAGGTTTTGAGAGAAGCGCACTCGCATCGGCAATGACCTCGGTACGACGAGCGCGTTGGGCGGTCTGTGACAGATCTATCGTGCTCAGGCGAAGTACTGGGAGGCGGAGAAGACTTTCAGAGAAACGCACGAGGTCGACCCATGCTCCTCCTTCAAGCACGGGTCGTGCTTAGTCATGTTTTGGTCGCGCGTATTATAGAGGTCTATCGTCCCCAAACATGATATATACATTCCGAAGGCACATAGAGCATCTGAAAAAAAAGTACACGAAGCCGGCAGTCTATTGAGCTGCCAGGTCCCGTAGACGACGAATTGTGCTACAGAGAAAGTAGTTTAGGCGGGATGCAAGTGTAGCTAAACGCAATCAGTTCACGAACCTTCGTACAGTGGCAGCGGCGGTTGTCGACATATTCCAAGCGCCACCAGCAATCGTCTTCTTGCACGCTTTGCAGTGCCAGATGCCGACGTGGGTCCGCTTCACGCTATCCTGGTGACAAAGTAATGGAGTCAGCGTCGAGTACTGCGGGAGGTGCTCCAGCGTATCAATACCTTTCCGCAAAAGGTGCATGTGTATCGCGCGTGTTGCGTGATTTCCATCTACAAATGGTCCGGTTGTGTCAACGGCCACAGCAAACAGCGACGTAAGCGCAGACTGGTTAACCTTCTTGACTTGCTTTCTTAGAGAAGCACCGTAGCGCTAGTAGCCAGTCCAAGTCAGTTGAGGGTTCAGGGACCGTATGGTAAAAGCTGAACGTACGGTTCCGTATTTGCCGGTAATGCCAACCTTCTTTGTGTGTTTAGTCTATAACACTCCATATTGTCAGACTAAGGACGTTGATTGAATCCAGCGCAAGCGTACCATTGTGACGGTAGTGATGGGGATGTTTTAGAATCGACCAAAGCGAGGTCGGAGTTGGAATGTAATATCGTTGATTTCGCACGGGTCGGCGAACTTTGTGCCACGTACCGCGTATCTCCGGGCGCCACCGAGCTCCGAACACGCCGTTTCTCTGCGAGTCCATGATGCACCCAATATGGGATATCCCAGAACTTCTTGCCCATATCCTCTCATTCTTAGACGAAAAATCCGATATTCTCCGGTCCGCCTTGGTCTGTCGATCGCTCTCTGTCGAAGCCGCGTGCCTCATCTGGAAGAAAGTCTCGGCCTTCCGGTATCTTCTTGGGTGTTTCCCTAATAACACCATCTCTACGGAGATATCTGGGCCCACTCGTTGTCCGGTACGCAACTGTTCTGACCCCTAATCTTCTTTGATGGATGCAGTTTCTGACGTGAACCCTCCAGTCTCGAACCTTTTTATTCCTCGAACTACCGGATACCGTCGAGTGGGATCAAATGCGCTTTCGGGCCAGTATGGTCAAGGAGCTTACAGTTCCGGAATGCGACAACTATGACGCCCTACTCGAGGTGATCAAGCGCCACAAGATCGATCTCACGTTTCCAGAGCTCGTCTCCCTGCACCTCCATATTTGGGTCAGCAAGAGACTCCAAACGTCTCTCCCCCTGTTTGCCCCCTCGAGGCTACAGGAGCTGGAGATTACATTTGATGGGTACAATGATCGGCTCATTAATGCTACTATGGAGATTCTCCTTGCTCAGGCTCACCCACTTCGGAGTCTAGAACTCAGAACGTCAACCTTTCCCAAGCCATCGCAAGAATACTTGATGCAACTTTTGGCAACCACTCCATCCATCAACTCCCTTCGTCTGACCCTACCGACATCACATGGAGAGGACGTCCTGCAGGCGGTCGCTCATCTTCCAAACCTTCGGGCCCTCAGTTTGGAGTTCAGTGGCCAGGACGGAACGCGGGATGCATATCCACTTGGATTTCGGTCGCTTATTTCCTTGGAAATAGCGTCGCCGTATGCTATTGCCTTAGGGCTTGTACGTGCGATAACCTCACCCAACATATCGAAACTCCACCTGGACGTGATTGGTGCAATCATTGGGCCACCGAGAAGTCTGTTTGAGGCGGTGGCTACGATGAACACCCTAAATTCAGTCAGCGTTACCTTCTATCATTCGCGAAGTCCGCAGTGGG
>KN823001.1:79646-115979 GCA_000827465.1 Tulasnella calospora MUT 4182 | reverse complement strand
CATCCGAAGGCGAGCCGCGAAGATCTAGGCCACATGCGAAGGTGGAGCCCTACGACCACGCGTGGGTGTCATATGAGCGAAATAAGAAGAATGAGCAGCGGGCATTGTTCGTTCTGGCGAATTGTCGGTCAGAGGTAGCAGCTGCGAAGGCTGCGTCTTGCGCTTGGTCCTACGCGTACGCAGGCTGTCCCTCGCCAAAACCGAGTTCATCCATGTTCATGGGTATACAAATAGATTACCGCGTGATACTAATTTTAATCTACCGTTCCCAGCAAAGCCCGCAGGGTGGGTAGAACGTTTCCTCGTCTCCGGTACTGCCACACCCTCATAGTATTGTACTGCACAGAAGTGTTACCCAAAATTTTTGTCGTCTATATTTGTCTCCGATAAGCCTGTTAGCGCCTGATAGAGCACTGCAGACCAAACGCGTCATGCTGAGCGGTCTGGCAGTGGCCACAGCTTGAGCGCAGCCCATCGTATCGAGGATCCCCGTTTAAGAAAACGCAGCCTAGCACGCATCATGTGTGCCCAACACTTGAGATAGGCCATTAATTCATCTAGATAACAGTTCAATTCACGAGCCCCGCAAAGCTCATCGGGCTCTTCCTGTCGTGCATGCGTGGAAGAGCCTCGGACTAGCGTAACTCCCTACCTTCGTAACATTAGAACATCCAGCAAGTGTTGCTAAACTTTGACCTTGCGTGCATTTTATCTCCAACAAGGCCGATAGGCGTCTGATAGTGCACTGTAGCCCAAACCGCGCGCTGTTGAGACGCTCGCAGTGCATTATCGGCGAGGTCAGGTGCAAGCCCGTCTCCGCACCACCACACAACTCCTTCTCTATCCTTTTCCAAGCCTGTCGATGACTCTAGGAGACAAGACATTCTAGAAATTAAACACCAAGCTCAGATACGGAATTCAAACTTTCCTGGTCCGAGATCTTCCCTATTTGGGATCCTAAACTCGACCTTGACCAATTGAGTAGGTGAGTATCCCCCGCATCCTGATCGTTTCAGATACCCAACACCACACATTAACCATCCAAATTCATACTACAAAAGTGATACCACTTTAGGAAGGTATTCGCCCCCTATGGGTTTCATCTTGTCTAAAAATGCATCAGGTTCAGAAGCCTTATAATACGGGATGATTCCCCGCATCCCGTCGCTTTCAGTACGCAATACCACACACGAGTCATCTAGCTTCATATACTCGATAAGCCATATCATTTCGGAAGAGGTATTTCGTTTCCCAACCCACTTCATCTTGTCGACACGCACTACACTTCCTTACAAGCCTGCCGAGCGCCCATATTCGATCCACAGCAAACTGGATCTCGGCCTTTGCCGACCAAGCCGCATAGGCAACTTACACACCTCGTGCTCGGCTCGTAGATCGGTTGTCCTGCCCATGTAACCGAGGAAGCCTAAATTGCTCCGAAAACTCGAACGATCGTCCGTCAGGTGCGCGACAATCGTACGAGTTTCGCAATTACCGCCCGATCTGGGATATATACCTCCCTCCTTCCTCACCTCCTTCTTTGCCCAAAAGCTTGTCCGAGCCTATTCTCCCTCTGCACGGGCGGTCTTTTTTCAACGTTCAAACCCAATTCCTTTCCCAGCCAGTAAGATGCTTCCTTGGCGGCCATCCAGTACGGCGGCAGTCCACGGGTGCCCGAACCCGATCCTTTCCCATCTCACGCTTGACTAACGGATTGCTTTTAAAATGACCAAAAGAGCATGACTCGTTATCGCTTGTATTACTCCGGAGGTTACCGAGTTGGGGCGCCTCCAGAGACATGAAAAGCTCACGTTGGAAGCCGATCTACCTTCTCGTTACGTCCCCAACCCACTTTCGGCGAACTCAACCTCTTCCCCTCCACCCCGGCAAGGCCTTTCCAACGTGCCAAAAAAGGTCCTCGGGCTCCAATGACGCAAGCCATTTCACGAAGACTGATCCTCGCGAAGAGAAATCTCTTCCCGATGGGATTCACTCGTGAAGCTCCGCTTCGCTCTCCCCCCTCTTTGAAGGCACAGAAACCGTCCTTCCGGCTTTCATTCATCTTACGCGGTTTGCTTCCACCAAACGCTCACTGCCCGAGGATGTTCTTCCGAACTTATTTCCCAGCCGCGGTGGTCAGTATTACTACTCTTGGTATAGGAGAAGCGTGATCCGGAGATGGCGTCGGCCTGCAGGTGGGCGAAGAACCTTGGCCGCCCGAACTTAACCTATGACACAATGCCCTTCTTGCAATTGATTCCCACTACTGTGATTATGGAACGGGCCCTTCGCTACCGACTCTGATAGCGATAGCACTTGCACTTGGAGGCTTGCTCGTACACATTCCTCCGTTGGGACGAGCCGATATGGGGATCATCCCAGCCTTTGACCGAGACACCCTCCTCGCACGCTGGTACAACCCATCCAGTGGATGAATCATTAACGCTAGACTCAACGGTGTCTTATCGATGGGCTGCGCGCCGAGGAGGGGGAATGGTTTTTGAGCCGAGCGCCTCGAGGCAGCAGTAAAGACCGAAATTCCGACCTTGCCTCGTGCTTTCTCAACCCACCCCCTCCCCAGGACCTCCGCAGACGGTTGATTTGACCGAATATTTCCTGGCCGATTTTCCGTGGATTTTGAAAGGGGGGTAGGAGTCATTCGCTCATGCCACTGCGGGGCCTGTGGCTGGGTTGTCATCACGGTTGACATTATTGGCATTATTGCCGGATTCGGATGCGGCGTCACACCGGTCGATCCAGGGCCCCTTTGAGTCTTTCGCTCAGACCGGCGGGCTGCAACAACGGCTTATGCCCCTCACAAGGCTTTGTACTAGAGATTAAGCGTAGCGTTGAGAGGTGGGTGGGTGAGCACGGGACCCGCAACGAGGCACGCGTACAAAGTAGCGGAGTGGCCGGGGCGGTGCTTCCACTCGACACCTAAATCGCCCATCAATTCGGCGCGCCCGCAATTTGAATTGTACGTCCAGGAAAGGACGCCGGATCTCAACAAATTGTGATAGGTTGTGGGTTGCAAGCGGGGGGACTAAGAACCCGAAGCGATATAAAAGCGCTCGCCTCTCTTCCCTCCTCCCCTCACACAGGTCAAAGCTTACCCACTGTCCCTCCTCATTCCTCAACACTCCCTCCTTTCCCCAATCTCTCCTCTCGTCCTTCCTCGCGACCACCCAACCCAATCCAACAACCCAACCATGTCCTCTTCCCATTCACGTGTCGCCCCCTCTCTCGTCATCCCCAAGGACACTCGCTCCTCAGCCGGCGGCTCCGCCAGCTCCCCAGTCGACTCCTGTGAGGAACCTCCCATCCACTAACTACCAGTTACGACTGATCTTCTAATTAATTCAAGTTCCAGTCCTCTCCCCTCACACCGAGACGGGTTGGGTCGCTGGCTTCTTCGACCTCCTGTCCCGCAACACCGGTCTATACAGCCCAGCGTCGGCCGAGTCCAAGTCCAAGATGCACTCTGCGAAGAAACACGGTGCTATGGGTCTCTTCGATTGAACGTTAACGTTCGCGAGCCTCAACCGCCTTCCGCTCCCTGCTGCTCTCGTTGCATCTCACTTCGTTCTCTATTTAACCCTTTCTTCATCATGTACCACCCACTCACCACCAACCCCCACCATTCCTTGCTGTTGTCGTTTCCTTTTTCCCTCTCTCCCTCTCTCTCAATGTGCATTAGGAAGGTCTCTGTGTTTTTGAAATGTACAAGTACTCGATCGAGTCCGTTAGGAGTGAAAGTGTGGGGGGCTAAGCAGTCTTCGCGGTCTAAACCCAAATTCCCGACTCGAAAGGCGATTCCCGACCATTCCTCTCTTCGCGATCGGTACCTCTCTCCTTTCACCCTCTCGGAGCTAGCCAGCAGTCATGGAGTAATCGCGGATGTATTGATCCAACGTCCGGGAATCCACGAGACACACGGACCACGTTCGATCTTCTCTCTTTCGGATACGCCCACCACTGCAGCCGCAGCCGCAATTATCTACCCAGCCTCGCAATATCCCCGATCCGACATCCCGACATCCACATCCGAGCCGAATCATGTTCATTGAAAGCGGAACGGAAATAAAACATCCACCTAAGTATTTGCCACCTCCTTTTCCCTCAGCTCTGCGGTGTTCCTGGCTGCGCGGTCGAACTCGGAGCGGCTGGGTAATTGCTCTCCAAGCGGTCCGACACCATCAGCCCCAAGACTCCTATCGCACCCATTCCAAGTCCGAAGTAGAGCCTCGTCTTCTTTGGTAGACCTATCAATCAAAGGGGCGGGGGGGTTTGAATCAACGCCTGCAATTCGTTTGAGAAGGCGCAACGAATCAAGGGAAGACGGAGGTGATGGATGCAAAAAGCTGAAATCGGGTTGAAAGGCGCGCTTACCTTCGTACGTCTGCCATAAACCCTTTCTGGGAGGTTGAGAGGATGAAGTGGCGAATCTTCGTAGGGTTGATCGCATGTCTTGTTGCAATTGCAAAGATTCAATTTCTGGCGGGCGGTTGGGGGTTTTTTTTTTCAGGGTTCCATTTGCCCTTTCGGGGGCGGCCCCCCTTTGTTTTTTTTTTCCTTCCACTTTCGCGCGAGACGGGCTTTGTGCCCCGACTCGGTTAGTCCTCAAATCCCAGTGATTGCCATTTTGGGGTAAAGTAGTGATGAGACTCCCTCGACGTACGCCATGGGCCAACATTGGAGAGCTAGACGAGGTCTGCCGCATGATCTACTCCGAGAACTCGACCCTCGAGTCCAAGCGCAAAGCCGCCGACCGGGTGGGTGGTGTTTGCCGTATGTTTCAGACCGTGAAGAAGATTACTGATTGGAAACCGCGCCTACCCTTTAAGCTAGCCGCTTGGAAGTTCAACACCGCCATCCCGCACGCGCTCGAAATCACCCTCAGCTTGCTCACCGTCATACTCGAAGACGAAGAAATTGCGGCCAATTCAGATCCATCTTGTTCATCTAGCACCACCTTGACCGCTTTCGGATCCAAGTCCAGCCTCGCCCTTCGCCAGGCGTACGCGCTCGCCATCGTCCGCTTGGTCAACTCCCTCGTCGACCCGCTCCAACAGGGAGTTTACGCGAGGCCCATTGCGGCTATCGCTGCGCAGATAGGACTTCCTGCGTGGTTCGTGGAGCTCAGGCATCAGGCTACGCATGAGGATCTGCCTTCTTTGTTGGTCTTGCAAGAGGCTGCCCGCGAGGTGCTGGTCTCGACCTTGTCGTTTCGTTTCTAGCTAACCGCCCATTGAACCCCCAGGCCCTTACATGGCTCTTGCACAATTATTTCATACCCACGATATCACCTGCTCTTGCGTCTTCCCAAACAACCATCCAGCTGTCCCCAGTCGAACCGATCTTGCAGCGATACAAATCTCTCGTCAAGGTTACAAGCAAAGATGTCACCCTTCAGAGGAAAAAGGCCGCAGACTTTGATAAAGTCTTTAGGGATCTGGAGAGGTGGATCGGGGAGGCAAAGATCGCTTCGTGGGGGGCTATGAACCTGTCCGTCGTGGATGATGATGAGGACGATTGGAAGGAAGGCTGGGCCCTAGACCGACTCTGTGAGGCGTTGTTAGGAAGAGGAGGGTTGGTTCCTGTCTCGAAGAAGTGCGTTTAACTTTCCTCGCTGTTCGCTACTTTACCCATGGTTCTTTTTTGGGGGGGGGGGGGAAATAGGAAACGCTCGCAGCCCTCTTCCAAAGTCACACCACCTCCCAACGCCGCAACATGGTCAGATTTTTTAACGAAAGTGACGATGACGCACCCAACTCTCCCATCACGTCTTGTATCAAACCTCATCTCCATTTTCTCCCTCCCACCAGAGAGCGGGAGCTCGAGCGTGAGCTACAAGTGGTCGATCGCAGGATGGATTTTGTGGGCGACGAACCAGTGGGGTTCGACGGTTGATGAATGCTCTGCAGGGGATGCTGTGAAAAGCTTATTGGCGGTCATACCCAGGACGTTGACAGATGAGGATCGAACGATGTGAGGGGTGGCCGTGGATGACGATGAACGGCCTGACCTGACGAGACCTTTCCTCATCAGACTCAAGATCCTCATCACCACCCTTGCTGCAAGTGACTCAGTCCTCAAGAAGAAAACCAAGGTTCTCATATCCGCGTGCGACCAAGCGTACGAGGCTGTGGTGGCAGCGGCTAACGGTGAAGAGGGAGATGGTGATGTTGAAGTTCGTCCTTCATCGAGTTCTTCCTAACGCTACCCGGGTGTCTGATCACACCATTGTGCTCGGTAGATGAACTCAACAGACCTGGTTATCAGCGAGATGGAGGATCGTCTGAAGAAAATCCAAAGTACCGTCGGTCGCGGCACCACGCGGGAGGAGGCAGCGGGGATGGCTTCTGAAGAGATGGAGATCGATGCGGCATCCCAAGCCGAGCCACCCGCTCCAGCCGCTTCGAGGGAGATTGCACGAGGCTGGCGGCTATTAACTCCGGCGGAGTGGACGCCTAGACCCGTAGGGGTATTCTAACCGGTCTAGATCTGAGACCCTCATTTGTTTGTACGACCAGATTCAATGGGAGTTAACATTGAAAAATCTAATGATGCAAGGACATTCCAACGACACAATAAAAGAAAGAGAAGAAGCAAATTACTTCTTCTGGAGGGCGGGAGCGGTCTTGCCAGCGGAGAAGCCCTTCTCTCCAGCGTACACGGCGTCGGCACCGATTTCCTCCCTATATGATAAGAAGTATGGTAGTTAGACTCAGTGCGATTAGGAAGTTGTTGGATAAAGACGTACTCGATACGAAGAAGCTGGTTGTACTTGGCAACACGCTCACTTCGGGCAGGAGCACCAGTCTTGATCTGGCCAACACCAAGAGCGACGACGAGATCGGCGATGAAAGTGTTCTCGGTCTCACCAGAGCGGTGAGAAACCATGACACCCCAGCCGTCAGACTGGCAGAGCTGAGCACTGAGGAAAGAAACAGCAACTGTTGGTATGGTGTTCTTTTCGTCGCCTGATGCAAGAAAAACTACTTACGCCTGGATGGATTCAGAGACGGTACCGATTTGGTTGACCTTGAGCAACAGACCATTGCAAGCCTTCTTATCGATGGCGGTGGCGATGCGGAGAGGGTTAGTGACGGTCAAGTCATCACCGACGACCTGGATGGCGGTGTTGGCAACGAGGTCGCTCCACTCCTGCCAGTCGTCCTGCTCGAAGGGGTCTTCGATGGAGATGATAGGGTACTTCTCGACATAGCCGCGGTAGAGGTCAGCGAGCTCCTTGCCCGTGATCTTGTGAGAGCCTTCCTTGTCGGCGTATTTGAAGTTGAGGTCGTAGTTCTTGTCATCGTCGGCCTTCTCGTAGAATTCGGACGAGGCGACGTCGAGAGCGATCTTGACCTTGCCAGTGTAGCCGGCCTTCTCGATGGCTTCGACGAGGAGCTCAAGAGACTCCTCAGCGCCAGAAACGTTCGGTGCGAATCCGCCCTCGTCACCAACGTTGGTAGCTGCAAGCGGGGCGATTGGTCAATCGCGGGGTAGAGTTTTCCTCCAGCAAGCTGAAACTTACCATCAATGCCGTATTTCTTCTTAATGACGGCCTTGAGAGCGTGGTAAGTCTCGGTTCCGATCTTCATGGCCTCTGTGAAGGTGGCAGCACCAGTGGGGCAGATCATGAACTCCTGGAAGGGGAGCTTGTTGCCAGCATGGGATCCGCCGTTGATGACGTTGAAGCAAGGAGTGGGGAGAACGTATGGGGGCTTCACACCCGCGAGAGCCGCAAGGTGTTGGTACAGAGGAATGTCCTGAGAGAAACGGTTTAAATGGGTGTGAGAGCCAATTTCGCGGGGAGAGGCAGGCGGGGACCCGAGCAGACGGAGACGTGAGTACCTTCTCACCAGCACCAGCTTCAGCCACTGCCATACTGACGCCAAGGATGGCGTTCGCTCCAAGCTTGCCCTTGTTAGGGGTTCCATCGAGCTTGATGAGGAAGTCATCAATTTCCTTCTGGGAGGTGACGACGAGACCGCTGTCGATCAATGCAGGCGCGATGATGTCGTTGACATTCTCGACGGCCTTCGCGACGCCTATAGACCGAGGGTTTGATCAGAACACGTGAAAAAGAAATAGAATAGAGTAACCCGCTTACCCTTTCCAACGTAGTTGGCCTTATCACCGTCACGGAGTTCGACGGCCTCGTGAACACCAGTTGAGGCGCCCGACGGGACGGCGGCGCGGAAGCGGCCTAATGCGTGACCAACCCGTTAGATCACGCGAAAATTGGAATGCCTTCGTCATGAAGTACCTTTTTGAGTATAGAGGTCGACCTCGACGGTGGGGTTGCCGCGAGAGTCGAAGATCTGCGTGCAAGAGAGTCAGTCCCGGTGAACGCCTGACTGAGAGTTCCTTTGCTTACCTGACGAGCGTGGATCTTGGAGATGGACATGGCAAGAGAGCGAGTAGAAGATGAGAGTGAGCGGTGTGGTGAGGAGAGGGAGCTGGGGGAGGAGAGATTAGTCGAGAGTGGAATTGGCGTATTTATACCAAGTCAGATCGCGATTTCAGGGGCTAAGCTCCCGATGACAACATCTCCTCCCATCGCATTTCTCCCAGCCTCAGATTCTCGGACCACACGCGACTGCGAGGATAAAAACGCGGAGTACGAGATCCACTGAGGGTTCCACGCTGTAGCCAGACAGGTCGGGCCTATTGTCGCGACACCCGACGGACCCCGAACGCTTTCGGACATCGGGCCTTCGGACGGCCATGCCCATATTTTACCCCACATGTCCCCAGCTGTCAAACGAAACAAACTCTGTAGGGTCGAGGAACGATTGGGTCCAACGTGTTCATTACTGCAAAGACCAAATAACAAACAATATTTTCTTTTACTGCAAGAGCGTGGAGGTGGGTGCGGGAGGGGCGAAATTCGCCAGCTGCCTAGCTCGCATCCCAGTCCGTTTGATCAGTCTGACCTTCTGCTGTTGCGGCTTTCCAGAAAGCGAAAAGCTTTTTACGATTGTGCTCCCGTGTTTCGGACTGACCACCTACGTCAAGAATCGCTTTGAGGATCGCTTTTCGAATCTCCGTCGGCTGGGATGGCTTTGAATCCAATGTCGAAGTGGACGTCGTCGTTTTCAGGGGGTAATGGCGAGAGTGGTCGAGGGTTGAGCGAGCGATTACGTTGGAAAGGTTGGGAGATGACGATCCAAGGGAGAGACGCCGCCGTTTGGCTGGAGGCTCCTCGGACGTGGCTGGTTTCAAGGCTGAAATCAGGGGCTGGAAGACCGAGTCTTGAAGGCGAGGTACAGAAGCCTTGACTGGCGTGCGTGCGGCGAAAGCGAGGAAGGGTTGGATGACGTCGAGGATCGGGGCTGGGCATGTTGACTGGGCCGAGACATCAAAGAAAAGGTTAGTATCACGTATCATGATAAATTATGCATCGCGCCAACGTACTTCGGAGGAGTCTAATGCCTTTTCGAGCTCTTCAAGGTAGATATCAGCGAGGTGGTAGGCTAAACTCGTGATGTGCTTGGGGTCGTCGGGGCTTAATCGCGTAAACGTCAGTTCCTCCAGCGACACCGCTTTGGCGAACGGACGCGAGCTTACTCGAGGGGTCCATCAGGTCTCGTTAGGATGTACTCGTACGCATCGCAGCAGTCGTCATCCCAATTTTCGCGAAGCTGGAGTCGGAACGCAGCGTTGACAAAGCGACGGATCAGCATATAAAATTTGTCGATGCTAAAGGTCAGAGTAAGCGACGTGAATGAATAACGAGGAAGGGGCGATGCGATGAGGGGGAGAATAAGACGAGGGGGGCTGACATACCGATGAACGTCAATCTTCGTCCACTCCCGTAGGATCATGTCCCAAAACCCCTTCAGAAAGTGCAACGACGCCGGTGTGGAAGGTATCTTTAGCAAGAGCTCAGCCAGGTCCGTCGCGAGAGCCTGCTGCACGAGCGGTTTATCAGAGTGCCAAAAGCCTGACGAAGGGAAGTCGCGGGGTGAGCGAAAGCGTGGTCAGTCGAAGCCGAAATCGTCGAACGACGTACAGAAGAACAGCCCTTTCCAGAGCTTCGTTAGCTCCTTATCATCCAGTAGATCATCGCCGCGGGCTACTAGGAACTGCTTCAAACCGTCGACGGCTTTGTCGCGGACGGCCTTGTCTGTCTTGGTTCCTCGGTCAGCGTCATCGCCCCAAGCTCGATGTGTGCCAGAAACTCACCCGAAGACGCAAAGTACTTCCCCATCGGCAGCTCTTGAGCGTCGTCCTGCGCCTCCTCCGCGTTCATCCTAGGTTTTGACGGCATTGCGATACAGAGTCGAGGGCTGGAAGAAAAGTTATTCGCTTGCCCAACAAACTGGGACAAGCGCGAAACGGGGTTGTTTTCCGACCACTCCCAGCGTCCCGTTGCACCGACCAGGCAATAACCACAGTACCAACCCTTGCACAGACTCAATCCTCAACAAGTTCATAACAGAAAGAAACTTTTCATTCTTGTTCCGCTGCTGAAACTCCTCCATTCAACGTTATCCAAAGCCCAATTTCTGAAGAGTGAGCTGGATTTCCCCCCAAATTAGCTGAAGAAGGGGATGTTTACGCTTGATACCTCAGATTCAATGTCTCCACTCACCCCCCAAAAGAGAACAAGACTCTCGCCAGCTCCCACTGGATCACTCAAAAAGGCCCGTTACATGAAAAATGTATGTCAAAATTCACACAACACGTCCGCTGTGCTGATTCCTGTCATAATGTAGGGCTCGGACTCTGATGACAGTGGTAGCCCCACTGTCAGTACAGATACTACCTCCGGTCACATGCAAGGACATCGGAGAAAACAGGTAAGGACTGGCCATCTTCTTGGTGTCACACGGGATTGACATAGCTCGCACTAATGTAGAGACCAGCATCTCTTACCCCAAGGAAGAGCCTCGATGGTTTGTATCAATTTGGCAAGCTCCAGATCGCCACACCCAGCTCATCAAGGTTTGCCCAACATTCCCCCGGAATCCAAGCCAGTCATGCTGCCTTGGAGATTGAAGAAGCGTTGGGCATGGAGCAGGGTTCTTCAGAAGCTGATGAGGCCGATGAAAAAGAAGTATTCAATGCCATGAATGCACATCCAGAGAGTGATGCAGATGTCCAGAGTGAGAATGAGGTCGAAAGAGATGTGACGGAAGCGATCAGGGAATACATTTGTGAGTTTGAATTGACATAATGGCTGCTGCACTTTACTGATTTTTTTGCAGACCCTCCACCGCTTTACAGGTTCAAGCATACCATGGTTGATGGAGAGGCATATGGCCCAGAGCAAGCAGTGATGGAAGGGGAAACCCTTGATGAGGAAGAGCATGCATCTGACAAGCCCGTGCGAGTTTTAGACAAGTTTATCTTCTACCTGGACACCTCCAGACAGCTTTGTGGGCTTGGAGAAGTCTACCCAAAGATTGATGAGGATGATTTGGGAGACACAGAATCAGAGAATGGTGATACTCCAGAAGCGAGTCTCATCTATCTTGGTCCCATTGTGGATGCATATCAAGGGGATGCAAATCCATATACCAAGTGAGTGAGAACTCTATGTGTCATGATTAGTAACTCACACTGCATGTTAGTGCTTTGATTTGGGTTGAAACTGAGCTTGCTTGGTATATCCTTGCGGCACCACACCCACTTTACAGGGAAGCTTATAAACCCTTCTTGATTGCCCATACCTTTACTCTTATATTATCACGACTGGTCAAGAATGAGCCATTGGCTACTCCAGAGCAATTTTATGGTATCATCCAAGATCCTCATGGCATCTATAATGCAATCCTGAGAAATGCAGGGGAAAATCTGGATTACAAGCTAGGGCTTGTTGATTTCTGGTCTAATGTGGGTGTGACCTTTATTGAAAGGTTTCCACTCTAATGAGCTTGCAGATTGGTGGAGTGCGCATGGCTTGTGCCAATATAGGGAGCCAGACCTTTGTTTCAGCACCTCTGATTTCACAGCTGCTGGGGCAGCTTCAACCCAGCAAACCTCGTGCTCCTCCAAGCAAGGAAAAATTATCCTTCATCTCTCAAGATGCAGGCATCCAAAACTCAGTTACGCCTCTCATATATCAGATTGCAAACAAACATTTTCTCAGACCACTAGCATGCCTTGGTCGACCTTTGGCAGACTGTCTTGACTACCAGACCACATCAAAACTTGCGGGTGATCTGGTCCAGACACATGCAGATGCCCCTTGTCATGTGATCATTTCAAGTGCTGATTCAGTGGAGGGGCCAGATGGAAACCCTGCTTACACTTGCATCCAGATTAATGGGGTTAGATATCAAGTATGTGCTTGATTGCTAAGGGATTTTATGTTCACTCACTGAACAAGCAATCTCCAGCGTGGGGATATTGTTTTGGTCATGCCTGGAAAGGATCATCAGACAAAGCGTCAACATCAAGCTCAAGATAAAAGTGCAAAGTCTCAGAATGACCTTGGCAATGTGTTCTGGTGTGTGTCTAGCATGCTGAGACTTGTTCTTACTACTGGTTGAATCTCACCCTGTATTTTTAGGTTTGCAGAGATCATTTACTTTTTCAAGAACAAGAAGGGCATCGTTTTTCATGCTCATTGGCTGCTACACAGTAGCAAAAGTTTTCTTCATGAGACAGGTGATCCACAAGAATTATTCCTCATCAATGAGTGCAGTAATTCGTCAGTGGAATCCATTGTCTGCCATGTCCAGGTGGATTTCATGGGACATGGTGAGCAGCCTGAACCTTGTTTTGATCCATCAATCTTCTTCTGCCGGTGAGTGTTGGTTATATAAGCACCAAACACTGAGCTCATGTGTGAAAGTAGTTTTCTTTATCAATCTGAGAAGGGTGCTTTTCTTGATGTGGCACCACATCGAGCAAGAAACCTGCCTTTCCAAGCAGCTGACTGCTATCCTTGTTTGCTTGAGGCTGAGCAGCATCTGTTGGGTATCCCTCGACTTTTGGACAAGCAAGCAATCCTTTATAAAGGTGTCACATATCACTTGCAGGAGTGTGCCTTTATCAAGCCAGATTCACCAGGACCATACATTCTAGGCCAAATCCAGTCAATAGCTAAGACCAAGGACAAGCTTAGAATCCAAGCCACCATCCTTCATCGACATGGATCAGACTCAAGGCAATTCTATGATGATGTATCACACTTCCCTCTATTCCTTGCTTCAGAGTCTCTAATCTTCTTCCATTTCAGCGGAAATTGTGCATCACAGCAACATCTATTCAGTGCTCTGCTGAGCGACTATGTGGAAAATTTTATGCAATATCACAGCCAACAACCTCTAACAAGTTGGAACACTGGCTTGAACTTCCCAACCACTTCTGGATTGCAAGCCCAGAGCTTGATCCTCAAGTGAACTCATTTAGGCCATGCCTTGAATGCCTTGAACATGAGTTGGATGTTTCTAACAAGAAGATCAGGCTTATCCAGCAAAATCCTTTAAAAGCACTTGATTTGTTTAGTGGTTGTGGGGGTAGGTGCTATGGCTAGAATATGGAGGTTTAGTATTAACCATCAGGTGAAGGTTTTCATCTAGGACTTGACAAAACTAAGATTATTACCACAAAGTGGTCCATTGAAAACAATCCACATGCTGTCAAGACCCTTAGGTGAGTTTTTCACAGATACAGCTTCTTCAAGTTCAACCTGACCTTTGTATTGCTAGAAAAAACATGCCTAAGGATCATATTGTCATTTCAGATGACATCAACACGGTCTTGGCACAGGTAATTCAGCAATCATTGGGAAGCTATGATGATCCATCCCTACCAGGCTTAGATGAGGTTGATGTTATCTATGGTGGCCCACCATGCCAATCATTCTCTCAAGCAAATGGATTCAAGAAGGATGACGATCCAAGGCATAGCCTCAGTTTGACTGCACTGTCATTTGTGGATCTCTATAGACCATCTTATGTCATGTGAGTAATCTGTTTGCTTAACTAGCCAGATCTAACTCTCTCTGCAGATTGGAGAATGTGCGAGGTATGGTGGATTACCATCTAGTGAATGCAGATGGAGAGATGATGAAGATGGGAGTACCAAAGCTTTGGCTAAGATGCTTGACTGCCATGGAGTATGTGATGCCTTGTTTAATGAGATCCAAAGCTGAATTGTTTTCACAGTTATCAGGTTCATCTTTCTGTCCTTGAAGCTGGAGCTTATGGCACACCTCAGTGTCGTGCTCGATTGATTGTGATTGCTGCAAGACGAGGTTGTTCACTTCCATCCTTTCCACTTCCAACACATGCTTTCCCACGACAACCTCGTCCAATCCATACCCCTGACGGGGCTTCCATAGCATCACCATCGAGCATGTTTGCTCCACTACCTCCAATCACTGTCAAGATGGCTATAGGAGACCTTCCTCACTTTCACTGGTAAGCTGTGATGTCGGCTCTAAGTATCTATTTAACTATTTTTGTAGGAATGAATCTGGAACTAGAGATTTCTTCTCACCAGTCTTCACAGCTGAGCTTGGATGGGGTTATCAGATAGCATACAAAAGTCATGCTCAGACTCGATATCAGGCTTCACTTCGCAACCCTATAGAAAAGGTTCAACAGCATTTCACCAAGATATACTCCTCCCTTGTTTCTAAAAGGTCAGTACTGAATATTCTTGCATCTCTGAAACAATGTAACTGATTTAAGATAAAGAGTGGTTCATATACCTATGACTCCTGGTGCCTGCTGGAAGGGTACGATGAACAATGACTAGTTTTATCCCCTTTGACCATTTTGTTTTCCTTTTAGATTTACCCAAAAATCTATGGGACAGGAATTGGAAGATGAAGCCACTAAGAAGTAAGTGTGTTGTAGGGCCAATCTAGTTGGTAGGCTGAAGGTTCAGCTCATGTAGGTAGCACCTATAAGAGGGTGATTGAAGATCAATACTTTCCAACCAGTGTATGTAAAGTGGATCCAACATCAAGATTTGGGCAGGTCCTTCATCCTAACCAGAGGAGAGTAATCAGTCTTCGTGAATATGCAAGAGCTCAAGGGTTTCCTGACACCTTCATATTTTGGACTACTGATTCTGGAAGAACAATTGATGAGGTACGCATGAGAATCTGCAAATTTTAACTGTAGCTAATTTGTTACAATATCAGCTTTTCAAACAAGTTGGTGAGTCATGTTCATCATGGACCTTGCTCATATGATAATCTCATCAATTCATGATTGCAGGCAATGCTGTCCCAATTCCTCTTGGGTTTGCACTGGGACAAACTGTGATGTTTGCCATGGTGTCTGATCATATTTTCATTTGACTACTTGTTACTTAATCTGTTGCTGATTGCTCTTGTCCAATTGCTCATTCATGAGCTCATTTATTTGTATATAATTCTTTGTACTCCTTGCCTGCTGTGCCAAGTCCTGTCAAGTTTGAGAGACAAGACCAGCACCTCCCCTCAGGTTTTCCCAATCCTCCATTTCTGCCACAGCATAAAGTTTGAACCCATCATCTGGCATCCTTGCACATAAAAGTAATGTCTAATAAACATATATAGAAGTACATATGTACCTACAGCCTGACATGGGTTTGGACACATGGTACAATTGGGATCATTGTAATTAGGCACTTGCAGTCAGAGGCTCTGGACTGCAACCCTGAAGACTCAAGCCTTGCAGCAAACTGCAAGCTTATGACAATGCATATTGCTTTTTAGAATGAATCTGGGTAAAACACTGTAATAACGGCACCTATTGCAGAGACCAGAGGTGAACATGAGGCACATAAAACAAAATTATGAAACTTTCTGGAATGTTCCAGAGACCTGCTGTGATAGCTGTTTTCTTTTGCTCTTTCTTATTTCTTTCTCTCAAGTATTCACAAAAGGATGTGCTTAGCTTAGAACTAAGGGGATGCTCAATTCAGGGAGTTTGGTTCACTAATGTAGCTTTTGTTCTTCATTTTGTCGATCCATTCCTTAAGCTCCTCATTGTCATTTGCTGATCCTTGGTAGAGCCCTCCTGGTTTTGGTAATTCTGCCCAGGGTGTGAGCTCAATTTTGCAGTTGTAAGGGCAATGTGGGGGAAGAGGGTAGTTGAAAGTCAGTTCCCAAGAACATCCAGGAATTAGTGCAATTCTGTTGGGGTCATTTCTTCCAACAGCTTAGTCACTCCCTGATGTTCTGAAGCAATCTTGGCTGATATGCTTGTTCCAGCAACATCCAGTTCTGAGACTGAATGGGTGTTGACCACAGTAGGTCTTCATATCCTTCTGGTAGTTCCTCGAACACAGGCAAAGCTGAATGTTGATCAGGTTGCCCATTGGGTTTCCCATAAATGTCTGCCGGGGTGTCTAGACACCAGTGTGAACAATATACATCATCAAATGTCATGATCAGTTCCTAGGAGATGGCAAAGGACAGGGGCATGACTTGGCACAGTCAATTTGCGCCAGGTTGGAAACCCTGTTGTGAAGGCTGGCCAGTGGTAGTAGGGGTGTCTCAAAAAAAAGGATTGTTGGAGTTGGGAGCAGGGACCAGGACTGGGGAATTGGATGTGGCAGCGATGGTATTGACAACCACTTGGTGTGGGGTTGCTGCCGATTGGGGAGGTTATGGGCTGATCTGAAGTGTCCCTTCTCACCACAGTAGTTGCAGAGGCCTTCCATTTGACAATGCACCTTCTCTTCCACTGAGATTGGACCCCTTCTGGCTGTGTCAATCTGCATGGGACTGGCATCGTGTGTGCATAGGAATTGGGTGAGTTGGACAGGGGAGGGGGTGTCACAACCCTGGTGAGATGTGATATTATCCAGGACGCTGACAGATTGGAGGAAGGAGATAAGTTAAGTTATATCTGGGTTTCGCCTGCTACCCTACACGAGGCATCAGTACCAAGACGCATCAGCACATCAGTCAGTGTATCAGTCATGGCCTCATGGTATTCATATGTTTCTTAGTAAGTTGTGGTCATGAGTTGTAAAACGTTCTTTACTATTCCGCTACCTTCCGGTCTCTTCTCTACGACTCTCGTGTACATAAATACTAGCCTATGTGAGGAGTGTTGTTCCTCACTTTGGCTCTTGTATCTTACCAGTCAAAGTACCCCTTTCAACCTTCGTCCTAGTGTGAATATGTTCGCCTAGGGATCTCTCTCTGTTAACCCCTCAGTAACGACCTGCACTACAAGAAACCTCAAGTCCCCTTGTGAACCAGCCCTCTGACCAATGTCGAGGTCTGACAGGGGGGCAACTGGTGGGATTACTTTGGCTGGCTGGGGTCTTGGAAGAGGAGGGCAATGGGTTTGGGATTCTGCCTTTTCCTGCTTTTGTTCGTAGATAGGATTGTTGATACAAATGGACAGTTCTATGAAAGCGTTCAACCTTGTCTGAATGGGGAAGTTAATGAGCCTATCCTTGATGTAGTCGCTGAGTCCTTTTCGGTAATAGTGCACAAAAGTTCCTTCGTCCCACCTGATGTCGCCTGTGATTCTCCTAAACTCCACTGCATACTTAGCGGCCAACCCAGTTCCCCAGCATAATTTTTCCAATTCTTGTATTGCAGCCACTTCCTTGTCTGGGTCTCCAAACGAACTTTCGAATGCCAATCTAAATGCGTCCCAGTCATATGAAGTTGTATGTGCTTGTGCACCCAGGTTATTGATAAGGATGGGTTCTGCCCAGGCTTGTGCAGTGTTGCTGAGGTACCTGATTGCAAATCTGATCTGGTCTTCTTCTCTTGCAAAGTCAGGAGGTGGTGGCAGAGGCTGCTGTTGTGGTGGGTTTTGCTGCTGTTGCTGTTGCTGTGGTTGGTTTCCTACTTCTGGGAGAGCAGCCAGCCATGGTCCCCAGTTGGTGTACGCTGTGCTTGATCTGTCCATCTAGGCTAATGCTTGTGTTTTGGTGACTATATCGATGGGAAGGACTTGGTATGCATGACTGAAGGTTTCTTGGGTAGGGATGTAGGGGATTAAGAGGTTGGTTCCTGAGAATGATATATTGCAGAGTGGGAATAGGTTGATAAGGTAGGCAAGGGTATTGCAGGGGCAATCAATGATACTAATGTGTGTGTGTTGGGTTGCTTGGGTTCTATGTTTCTCGAAGTTTTATGGTTTGCCTCTTTGGGTCAGATAGACGATAGGCGTGAATACCTGGTCGGTGACAGGGTACCCACAAGTCACAGCTTGGCTCAGCAAGCAAATCAAGGTGCTTTCGGGAGGGGCAGACAGCTGTGGTTCAATTGCCTGCTGATGGTACGTATCTCATTGCTTTCATCAAGCGGTCAACTGATTTTCCGCATCCACTCAGGGGCACGGATCAATGAAGTTGCTAGTGACATCGAAGAAATCAACCCAACAATCGAAGAACCGCTGCCAAAGCACCCCCCTCCACACTATTTGTTACCATGGACTATAGCAAGATATGTTAAACGCAGCAATCCGACGACTGTGGGTATCTCACACTGAGAAGGGGGAGTTGAAGAGTCGATAATAATTCTAACTACGTGTACATCCAGTATATATAAGGGCAAAGGCAAACATGACATAACATACACAAACACGCCACAAGCAACATGATACTGGAACGTACATTGTAGGACAAATACAACAAATGGTGAGAATAATATCTTACATAGTAAATCGAATATAGTGAGTACGATAGAGGTGAAGAGGAGACGCACTACCTAGTGCAACAAGATAGATCACTAATGTGGCCTTGGCGGTTCACAGTCTGGAGAACAACAATGCGGCTTGATACGATGGTGGCTTCCCATTCAAGATGGCCTTCCCCAGGATGACATACACTACTTTTTGGTGCATCTTGTGGCTTCTGTTCCTAACGTCTCTCTACAGTGGTGGGGTGGTCAAAGGGGCAGTCACAATTGAAAAGGATAATGAGTGGGATTGCATGACAGCCAGTGTCGGAAAGCAAAGTAAAGTTGTAGATCTTGCTGTTTACATTGGCACCAATGAGCTCATCCCTTGGCAAGTCCTCAAACAGGTAAGTCCCTCACTTCGATGGGCCTAGAATCGCGTACTGACCAACTTCTGCAGAAAGGGGCCCTGCCTGCTGAGCACTTTCCTTCACCCCAACCTACAAGCGTACGTTAGCTTGATATTGCTTAGGGCTCTGCTGACATTTCTCTTGTTAGGGTTCCCCATTTGGACTTGCTGGCTCCTCAAGATGTTGCCAACAGCTGGATCATGGAGGATCTAGACTCAGGGCTTGAGTGCTTTGTGCACCCCAATGAAAGTGGGAAGCCAGGTTGTTACCTTGTCACCCCCTGGGGCCACCGAAGGGTTGACATGGAGTTGGAAAGTGTGTGGGTGGCTGGAATTGTACATTCACTGTACCCATCACCTTACATTTCGTGTGCTCACCGATCCACTTTCAGGCGGCAGGCATTCCAGGGGTGACATATGACTCCCCTCCCAATGACTCTTGCTTCAACCACCTTTGATTGGGAGGAAACTCCCATCGTGCACGAGGCTGAGGGGGTCCAGGCCGCAACAATGGATTGAATTTTGCTGACATGATGATGGCGTCCCTCAATCTTGTCAGGGCTCTGGCTACAGTAATGGGGTCATCACAAAGGGCTATCAACATCGACTCTGCCACTCGGTCTACCACCATCAATCCAACCAGTCTTGCTAACGAGGCTCAGCTACCTGGTCAAGTCAACCTGCCACTTCCAACCTCAGCATCCCATCCTGTTGCAACTACTACTGTACCTGCTCCCACTCTCGCTCTCATTCCAGCACTGCAAACCACGAGCCCCATTGCTCCCCTGACTTTGCATGCAGGCCAGTCCCCATCTTTCACAGCTTGCATCAACACGGCCCCAGCTCCTCTGCCCTCAACACCCAAGCACCCTCAGGTTACTGTTCAAAACACGGCATATTCTACAATTCCCAGCAAAGAGTCGGTGATTCCATGGTTTGTCAAAGACTTCATTGAAGAGTATGAACTGGAATCACTTGACTTCAGTGACATTGTCAACTGTCTCAAAGATCAAGACCTTACACTGGACTTGCTCGGGAGGGCCCCAGACCAGTGGCTCAAAGAGCTCCTTGGGATGACTCTAGGCCAAGTCTTAAAGCTCAGGAGTTTTGCAGCCAAGTGGTATAAGCGGTTGATTGCAAAGCTCAATGCCGGTGCTGCCTTGCCTGAGGTCTAAATGCTTGTCTATTTTTTTTATACACTTTCATCTACTCTGATAGTCAGTTACGTTTACGTTTCCTTTTCTTTGTTTGTACAATTTGATGACACCTTTCATGTATATGATCTCTGGGCCACAGCGTTCACCTTTCTTTCTTGTATCATATGCTCTTTCCAATTCCAATCCCAATCCCAAATTGTAGCCTATCGCTTTGTGACGTAAATCTCTCTCATTTCTCCTCTTTTCAGCCTTGTCTATAGTTATTCTTCTGTATCATGCTTCACCCTTTCTTCCTTTGCTTTACCCAGTTCTCTTGCTGCCGCTTTGGATCTTACCCATTCTTTATTGTTCCTGACTTCCCCTCTGTTCACCATCTCCGCTCATCTTGGTAGTACTGTATCCTTCTAAAATATAACAACGGGGCATGACACTGTGACGAAGCAACAGAGGTTGTAACCACAACCACCGAGGGGGTCGGGACCCGTGACAATAGCAACCTCACTGGCCGAAGGCCAGCAGACCCAGGAAAATGGAGTCAGGAGGAACGAGCTTTGGGAAAGGCCAAAAGGGCACGTTATGTTGCCCCATGTGAAATTTCAGTTCCCTCTTCAGTTGCTGGGCGGTCTTCTGTATTGTCAGACTCGGACTGACATGTAGATATCTATTATCTTACTCTTTATCCATATGTCGGTCGTCATGCACGGTTGCCAACTCACCAGAACCGCCAAAAAGGCCTATATTTGATTTTTTTTTACACTTTTCAAGCCACATTTAGTCTAAGCGCGACATCACCGGCTGTCCGGTAGCCAATAAGAGAATGCCAACCCTCCTCCCTGAAGACGTTTGGCTCCGAATATACAAAAAATTGGGGCCGACATACGCCGTCGCTAAGGACTTGCTCGCAACGCCAGTGGCGGCTACAGCTACTGCAAAAACAGTTGTCAAGTAGCTTCGGACCTGGCAGATAGCTGCTCCCGCTATCAGGACCACCAACAAGGAAGTGCAGCCGCCGAGGGCATCGAATCGGAATGTGGTGTTTGTTGTTGGTGCTATGGTGATATGCCAAATGCGGTCGAAGCGAGAACGGGCACGCAGGGCGGCGGGCGGACAATGTCTCCTCCTGTTACAAGTACAACAAGTTGAAGATACATAAGGATAATGCTATTCGCCCTCTAATATACTATATGAGACAATGTCCAGCTGTCTACGTATGTAGTGTACTAATATACATTGCATGATCTCAGAATCGTAGGACCACCTCGGAATCATACCATCATCTCTGATGAATACCTTGAGAGATTTTGCGATAGCGTTCCACAAAATTTGTTGGCGGAGAGAGCCCTTTTGGTATGGTTCTGGACTAAACGTATTTTGGTCCATATCTGAGGTTGTAGTGAAGCTGTACTTGTTAGAGAGAGAAAAAGTGCAATCTTCGCCTTTTTGGCAAGTGGTCTGACCGATAACCACCTAGTCTTAACTGTGACGTGACATTTTAAGGAGGTAGCAACACCACGGCGGAGCGTAGTGTGACAGTGTTGCTATATTTTAGAAGGATACAGTACGCATAGTAGTCTCAAATTCCAAAAAAAATTATTGAAGTATAAAGATTACACAGACTTGTTAGTAAACGGGATAACCCCTGTTGATCACCCATTCCTCAGCCAACTCAGGAGTAATCGCCAGCCTTGCATTGTGTACAAGCCATGGAACCAAAGCTGGACTGGTAAAGTCGGGTTCATGCTGCCAAAGCCAGGCCTTGATGAACTTGAATGCTTGCTCAATTGGGTTCAAATTGGGTGAGTAGGGTGTCAGATATATCAGTTTGGCCCCTACCCTCTGGCATGCCTGAGTAAATATTGATTTCAACACATTGATATTGAACAGGATACATACCAACACCCTTGATACTTGCACATGTCTCAGGGTCTTGGTGGATTGAAGCATTGTCAAGGATGATGACCACTACGGGGTCCAGGGTACCTCCCAAGCTTAGGCGCCTGTCTGAGATGTGAATCAGCACTTGGTAAGCATTATGGAACTCAAATCCACACACCACATCCTCTTTTAGAAAGTGGAGGAAGTGTTCCTTGTTTACCGCCCCCTTGACCATCCTGAGTGCAATCATCCCATCGATTGTCAGAGCCGGCTGTATAGTATAATTTGTACCCCTTCAAGTATGTTGCCCAAATGCAACATGGGCAACCTTCCAATGTTCAGCCTTGTTGTTGCTGGACTGTATGATTGTCAACCCTGCCTCATCCAGCCATACAAAAGCGCTAGCGTGGCTTTCCCTCCCAATCATGGCCTTCCAAGCATAGCGCAGAGCTTCATTGCCCTCCTGTGGCACCTTGGAAACCAGTTTGTTGGTAATCTTCTCACAGTGGAATGTCTGTGAGATGGTGGATTTGGAGACACAGATGTCGTGCATGCCCTCCAGTCCAGATGGAAACTCCAGAAATGGCTATGTTGGATGTGCCTGGATGGCATATGATAGGTAATTGAGGTCGTCGTTGTGAGGTCAGTGGTGAGGAATAGTGACAGGGATAGTGAGTTGATTGTACTCCATCTGGATGGTGAAAATCTTGTAAACAGCTCACTTTTTCAAGCCAGTGTGTTGGGCTATTGTTTCAATGGAATGACCTTCATTTCTCCAGACATGCATTCACTGATGAAGTTAGTTGGACGTTGCTTTTGGCATTAGAGTTAGTCAGCATTGTGGTTGAGAGAGTAAGGGAGGTAGAGTAGAATCGCAGTTGTCACAGTGGTACAACTCTGGTTGCCTTTTAGGGTAGGTGTGGAGTGGGTGAGAGGAGCGGGACACATGCACAGACTTATGCAACTCATTGTAGTATTCCTCCCCACATTGTAACATAACCAACAGCTTGCAGAGTTTCTCCATAAGGGAGCAATGACAAAAAAGGGGCATCTCACTCTCATAATCACAGTCTATTGCCTCTCCACAGCCCAAGTACCCCTTGCTCGGTTCAATATCCACAAATCGTGACAGCTTCTTGGGTGAGTTAGGGTCGCTTTGGGGCAGTTCTAATATCACATTTGCATACCGGGTATCAACTAGTGAGAAAAAAACGAAGAAGTCAAAGGCCATACCTTTCCAACTTACTAAGAATTCAAAAGATTGGGAGCACTTGTGGAATGAAGTCCATCAGGTAAAGGACAAGGCAAAGAAGAAAATGATCAAGCAAGAACAACTGCTATCAAGGCTAACAAGCTGAGGCTGCACCAACACAAGTCCATGTAGAGGTGGAGGATAGAACTCAGAAGGAAGATACAGGAGAAGTGGAGGTATGGCATGGTGCACGAGTCTTCTCAGGTTTTGAATACTGATTGGACAAACCACAGGTGATCACTGCATCTGGATCTGCTCAGGGTGGCAAATAGGTCAAAAGAAAAAGCTACTGCAAAACCAGGAGGTAGTGAGACTGCTCTGGGAGGGTCAATCTCAGCAGATGGGCTGCCACCACAGATGGGAAAGAACTGGAAAAAGGATGTAAAGGGAACTGGAAATTTCAACTGTGTAGAGCATCTGGATGATATCTGTATTGTTCAAAATTTTGGTCCGTTTGTTGGTCAACACTAAAGCTAAATCTGCTGGATGAATTGCTTTGGTGGGATCTCCTGGTAAGTGGTTGCCTTCTCTACAGAATCCCTGTGACCTGATATCTGCTACCTCACTAGTAAAATAGGACAAGGGAAAGCAACTATCTATTCAATTCCAGACATGATTCTTAGTTGTATCCATGATTTTGCCCAGCTTCCCCCATCAGGTCAAATGCCACCTTCCGCAAAGCCAACATCCACAGCACCCCCAGCACCCCCAGCACCACAGCAACCAATGGTAATATTCCAGCAGCTGACACATCATCCATATTCAGGCTACCCTGATGCATTGTTCAGGCCCAATCAGCCCTGCCCTAACATCCTCACCTCCCCCATGGTTGCTCGCAATGGTTCCTTCACTGATTACCCAGTTATCACTGCATAGCTCGCTCTACTTGACTCCGACTACTGAGGGTGTGATGGAGAGAATTGGTCCCTGTTTTCAGGTGCCTTTGCAGCAGCTGGATACCAAAGGATAAACCAACTCGTGCCATCTGCAGTGGTCCCTCTTACTGTGGATATTCTGGCCCAACAAGTTGGTAACAGAGTTACACCAGCAGGTGCTGACCAGCTGATCAGCTACACCTCAAAAGACGTTCAGCAAATACACATGGAGGCAGCAAAGACAGCTGGGGCTGCTGGGCCATCCGTTGGCACCAGCCAGCTCTTCCCCTATCCCCCTGCACAATTCTAGATAGATTTTCTCTGTGCATACCAAGGTAATTACTGTACTATGTCCTCACCAAAAGGCTCTCAATAAATCAAATTGTATATAATGCTGTCTAAGTCTGAAAATAGTCCTTATCGTGAACTGAAGGGCTATACATACCCACACTTATAGAACCAGCCCCAAGCAGCTTCTGGAGTGACAGAGAAAACAAGGTCCTGCAAAACCTTGTATACATATGAATCATCCTTCTCCATCATATTGTTCCATATGAGAGTTCCATGGTGGTGGAGTTTTGTCTTGATTGCTGCAAAAGCAAGTTCAATTGGGTTGAAGTCAGGAGAATATGGAGGTGAGTATAGGATATGCATGCCTCTACACTCAGTAAGAATGCATTAGAACTCCTTTCATGTTCACCTCTCAGTCTAGGTGTATTGACTTACCACTCCTCAACCATTTCAACTATTGCTGGATCCTTATGAATACTGCAGTTACCCATGACAACAACAGAGTGAGAAGCAGGATAAGGGTTCATCTGCTCTAAAAGGTGGGCAATGAATATCTTGAAGCGCTGGGAGTCAAAGGATCCTTTGTGGATTTTGCAGTGTATCATCCCATCAAGCGTCAAGGCAGGTAAGATGGAGTACCTATCATACATAATTAGCACCAAGTGATCTATGAAAATGGTATACATGCCTTTTCTCTTGTACAAAAAGGGAATGTCAGATGTTGTGCTGGCCTTTGAGGGACCATGCATATTGATGGAAAGTTGTCCTGTGGTCACATGTGCTCTCATCGATAAAGAGAAGCTATAAAGCCTCATACTGGCCAATGACACATGCAAATGCCTGACATACATCCTCGTTTTGCTCGATTGCCACAGGGGTAATCTGTTGGATGAGAGAATAGGGTTGTCAGCACATAGTATGCCTAGTGGACTCATGGAAGCTGTACCTTTTTGAGGGCATATCCCACTTGCTTTAAAGTTTGTTCTATAGTGCTGATGGAGACTTGTTTCCCTTGTTGTTGCTCAAGATGCTCCGGTAGCTCATCTAGCATGATGTCAAGATGCTGAGCGATGCTTCCCAGGAGAAAGTAGAATGGCAAGTCATACGGATGTGTGTTCCAAGAACTAGAGCTGAGAAGGCTCGCCTCTATATCGGCTTACAGCTGTTTGCGATTTGGTTGGCACAAACACAATCCTACATAATTTTTGACAGTTTGTTCAGCTGGACGTACACAATGCATAACTTGCTGATTTCATCACTGATTCACCTGAGACTTGGCATACAGGGCCAAAGACACTAAATGCAGATGCCAGAGCTTGATTTGTGGGTGTAGCTTGACTGTGGGAGGTTCTGCAGAGTTCTACCCAGTAGAGCACCGCGAGACAAACTACTGCTAATGTATGGACCAAGTAGTATCATTTTATCAATTTAAAACATGTTGAACTGTGCCTTGAGACATCAGTGCAGCTGTGGTGGTGGCAGGGGCTTGATGAGGACTCACCCACTGTGCCCCTCTCCTGTTGCTGCCCACCACAGCTCCAACAACATGACCAAGGAACATGCAAGTGGCCCTCAGCTTTGCTGGGTGGTCATTGATATAACAGCATGTGCTGTGGCTCTCGAACTCATAGCTTTATACTCACCAACATCAAACGGTCGGTCTATCACATTTGGGCTCAAATTGTGGCTGCTGCTTTTCCAACACTTCATTTTTGACGTCTTGTCAGCACTCTCCATCACTCGCGCTGTTAGGGAACTGTGGGACTGCGGCTACACAGCACCCACTCCACCTGTAGATACCTAAACCCCCTTCCCAAACCAATTGTATCCTTTATTTATTTAATTTTACTAGAGCAACAAAAGTGATACCGGTCAAATTAAGCGAATTACCCTTTTTAGCCGGCAGTATTGAGGAAACCGGCCGACATATCTCTATTTTAGCTCTTAATTAATTTGCTGAGCTAAAATCAACCTCACTGACTCACTGTAACAGTCCGAGGGACTGTCAATATGCAGTGTTGCGCTCAGGACCGCTCGCTTACCTAGCTGGGCATTAAGCGCCTGTTGCACATGCCAACACCATCGGTGCGCCCCTGAGCCTTCTGCAGCTTGAAACAACATCCCTAGAGTCAAATAGAACAAATTAGTATTACTGTAGAACTAGCTAGAATGTTCCATATTACAGCTGTTTGCAGCAAAGTTTTCCAAAACCGAACATTCGACTTTTTCGACATCCCTTGGGTGAAGATTTGCGCGAGCCATAGCTCCTCCACCACTGAAGCTGTGTTCTCGAAACTTTGTACAAGGACTATGCATGCTGCATTCAAGCATTCTGTCCTATTTAGAATGTCCAAATATATGATTTGATTTGTCCTCTCCTGATCACTGCTCAATTTCACTCCTGAGGGCTATAGCAACATTATTATCATGGTCTTGAATATCCCTAGCACACAGAAATATCCATATTACAACTACCGAGCATATGGGGATGGTTGTGTTTAGGAATGCATCATGGGGGATTCCATGTCAGCCCAACAAAGCAGAGTTGGTGGACCCCCTCCCTCCAGCGCCCCTCCCCTCACACAACCAAACCCCTGCACTCTCAAGGATGACTCGCGGAAAGGCCACTGACCCAGCCCTTTGCTGGGTTGTCATCAGAATGCTTGCTCTCAAGGTTCCTCCATCCTCTATTTCAATTCAAACTGGTGTGGCAAGAGGACAGTCTCCCAGATCGGCTGTCACTTCGCCAAAACTGGAGACCCCACACTTCCAAAAAGGGAAACAGATTCAGCTCGCTCAAGATATGCCCTTTCAGCAAATGATATGAAGGTTTTTATGTGTTTCTCAGGTCCATGGAACATTTCACCAAAACTAACGTACAATGTGCCAGTTTCTTGAAGCAAGTATAGAGAGGCGACTGGACACTTACCTTTCAGAGCTTGCAAATGACTTACGTGATGTATGTGGCCTAGAAACAACGGAAAGGACGGTGGAGGGCGCTCCAGCGAGTGCGTTACACTCAGAAGCAGGTGAGCATTGCACTGCAAACTGGAGTTTTGGCTCAAGAGATGGCTGAAAGCGCTCCCCACCCGTATGGCTCCAGATCATGAAGCTTGCTATTGAGCGAAACGATGCCAAGAGAGAGGAATATTTTGTCTCAATTGGCAAGTACCAACCTGAACAACTGGTCTTTGTGGACGAGAGTGCAGTAGACTGCCATACTCCAGCCCGAAGGTATGGGTGGGCGCAATCGGGTCAGTGGGCCCGTATGCATGGCGATTTTGTTTGTGGTGCTCGGTATGTGGTATCAACCAAATGCAGCAGAGGAAACAGTGCTGACTTGCATCTCTTCAGGTATCTCTCCTGCCTGCTTTATCTCTTGATGGAATTCTTTATAAACAGATAGTTGAAGGCTCATTTACAGGAGAGAGTTTCTTGAACTTTGTTGTTGACCTTCTTGAGCGTATGCAGCCGTTTCCAGCATGAAATTTGGTCTTTGTGATTGACAACTGCGCGATCCACAAAGTTGAAGGAATCCGTGAATTAGTCAAAGAAAGGTTTGTACTTGTTCACCTTTTCAATATGTTTATCTGTTTGCTTCTGACCTGCGTGTAATAACCAGGGGCATCCATCTTGTTTATCTCCCGCCTTATTCACCTGCCTTCAACCCCAGTGAACTCGCATTCTCATCTATCAAGGCTCACCTTTGGGAAAATTCACACCAAGTCCAATCGGTCCTCACAGGGAAAAAGGCAGACACTATTCCTGCCCTTATCTTATTGCATGATGCAATCTATACTGTTACCCCCAAGAAGGCATATGGCTGGTTTCGACACTGTGGTTATGTGTACTAGGTAGCTCTATCATGAAAAGATCTCATGTGAGTTCGTTCAAAACCTTGAGTGTGTATTAGGTTTGCGGAGTACAATAAGATCTTCAACTATTTGTTACGCGTGGCATGCAAGGAGCCTCCATCAGAGTCCTAAGGATTCCATCCCTCATAGACTGAAGGTTGCATGGCCCGCCTCTGGTGCTGGGCTCAAGCGTGCTCACGCCCAGCCTTTGCTGAGTCAGCAGCTGCCCATTGGAGAATGTTGGTTCCAAAACCAACTTCGATATCGAGCCCCTTCAATGTTTCTGCTGTTACCTGAACATCCTTGTTGCTTACCAGCTGATTGATCTGTCAAAAACCGGCACTCTCCAGGATCGGACCTAATGAGCATAGGATTCCCCATCAGAAACACGCTCTGGGTTCATGTCCACGTGTGACTCAAACCACATGGTAACCCGAGGATAATTGATTGCCACCTCCGGACAAGCAGGGCTGGGGGGAGCTCCATAAATTCCAACCCTGTCATATCCATGACCAGGAGGGCAGATGAACGGGTTGTATCCAAATGGAGTTGGGGGATACATGGCCATGAGAGACAGGTCTATACCATTAAAGTAACTGTGGAAAGGAAAGGCAGACCCAGGAAACATGATACCTTGGGGAAAGTTGTTGGACAAGGTTGGTGCCGAGGCAGAGGCTGAGGCTGTGTTTGGAGCAGTGCCCGATTGATTGGGTGCTTCCTTGCTTGAGGCAGATTGGCGGACGATACTGGCATTCATGCTCACTTGAATCTCTTGTGGAATCTCATTGACGGAGTATTTGTCTGGGTTTTGTTTCTACATTATTCGTTTAAAGGATAAGGTTTGAATAAAGGTTAGTTGGGAGATGAGAGGTAGAAAGAACACGTGTCAGACACTGACTGACAATGTCTCCCATAGGTTGACATCTGTTGGTGTGACATGATGATGATTCCCAAATGGATCCAGGAAGCAAACAGCCATCAGGTCTTTTGCACAAGGGAATCTGGCATGGGCTGATTTATAGAAGGTTACATCGGTCTTTGTATCTGCTGCTGCAGAAGCTTCCTTATCGTCATCGTTTGTCTTGCCTTTGCCCTTCATAGTTTACACATAAGGTGAGCCTTGTTCTCCTTAGCATTTGGCATCCTAATTTTTATGCTTACCTTTTTTGGTCCATCCCCAACCCTGCTAACCATAATGACGATATCTTGCAGGAGAGGGGCCTTCTTACTTGCTGCCTTGCCATCTTTTACTTTCTTTTCCCAGTCTGCCTTCTTCTTCCTCTCTTTCTCAAGCGCAGCCCGATAAGAATTAATAACCTTGGTTAGGTCTTTGGCCCTTGAGAATTCAGCTGGTAACTGGTTCTTCTTTGCAGTACTGAGCTTCCATGCAAGTTTGAGGCTGTTGACATCCTTCAGGTCGATGAACCCCATTGCACCCGCATTTGCACGACGATGCTCTTTGTAAGTAAATGCACTTGAGATACTAGTGTTTCTCAATTGCTCCGCTGCCGCAACTTGATATTCTAAAATGATCGCTGGGTTGACTTGAGCCTTGACACCTCCCATGGTCAAACCCCGCTCCAACTCACCTGGTTCCTCTTCCTCACTTGATTCATCCTCATATTCCTCTTCTCTCTCTGGATCCGCTTCTTCATTGAATGCCTGTTCATCATCAACATTCTCTATCTCCTCCTGGTCTAGAATGAAATCAACCTCCGCCACAAGCCGATCTTTTGCGGCACTTGGCATGCCGCCCTCAGCAATCCCATCTCCGGGTGGAGGAGCTTGTTTTGGGGAGGCATCTGTGGTCTTTCCCTCGTTATCTAAGCGCGTTTCCTCTCCAGTTGTCCTTCGTGAGTCCACCACAGCATCTCGAATGTCGTCAGGGGCAGTCATCAGGGGAGAACCGTCGATAGGAGAGCCTGGAGCGCTGCCTTGAGCTCCAACAGTTGGGCCAGATGCCTTTGAGCTCCTAGTATTGGGTCCATTCTTTGCACAGGCATTTGCAGGTGTGGCTCGCTTTTTGGTTGACGTGTTGGGCGAGACTTTGGCATTGCGTGTTTGGCGAGCAACAGGTCTGTCTGCCTTTGCAAGTCTGGCAATTTGATTTCAAAGGTCTCCCATTTGTTGTGAGATGCTTGAAAAGGTGGGGATAGTGCAAGAGCTGATGTTGAGTGCGTGCAAAAAGCGGAACAAGAACAAAAATGAAGGTCACGCTAAGGGCCGAACAGGGATCAATCCTTCCAGCACAATCTTGTTGCTCTGTTTTCTCTCCCATACTATACTAGAATGCTAGAGAAATATTTAAAGGGCTTGATGGCTCAATAGGTAGGTAAGGAATATGAGTTGGTGGTTCGGGCATGTTCGCACATTCACCAGTGGGGCATAAGAATTTTGCCCAACTTGGAAATTGCCACACGACCCTCCAAATGTACCCAGTATGCTAGATAAATAGTATTGAAATCCATATCTCGAAGGACTTTTCAGCTGCTTCAAAAGTGGTGGAGATATTCCTCGCACAAGCACCCGATGAGGGAGGTGTGAAAAAAGTCGAATGTGCGGTTTTGGCAAACTTTGCTGCAAACAGCTGTAAGAAATAAATACGGCATCGCGGCTAGGAAGCCACGACAAGCCTTTACCCCCCCCCCTTTTTGAATCTCTTCTGCCCTACGTGTGACCCAATCCCGCCCATCTAGCATGAAACTGAGACACCCTACCATTAGACCTTTCGGAACAAAAGGCTTCTGCATACTTAGCGCAAAGTATATCTAAGTCCAGCTCTCTGGCGCTGACGTCTCCGCTCGTTAACGCCAACAGATACGAATTTCCTTATTCAGAAATCCTTACTCATCGATGATCCTTCAAAAGCCTTCATAGATCGCTTTCGAACCCTATCTTATCATAGCACTATGAGAACAACGAGGGTTACCACCAGCTCCTCTGAGCTCACTGAACCGGTGCTTACTTTATCAAGTAATCATTGCTGATTCGTCTAACTCACACATCCCTACGCTACTCCCTGCTCCGGACGTATGTTATCTGAACAACATTATCAGAATTCTATCTACAATCACTTCTAAGCTATTGTATAAACTAATCACTAGAAGAATTAGTTTACCTTTTCTACTTGTATTCCCGTGCGGCGATCCACCGTTCCCACGGTTCGCTCGCGCTACCCATCTACCGATTTGCAACACACACTAGCCTTATGGCAGACAAATGATTCAATAAGGCGATAAATCACAGGCTTTGATGGCCAGTTGGTGAGTGATGGGGAAATATGGGGTTGCATAGAGTCCCTCCCAACGTTGATGTTCCCTGTTGACAAGCAGAACACGTACGACTTTCCCTATTCAGCAGCCTAGGGCCTTCCTGAGGCCTTTCTAAAAGATGGCGATGGACACGGCACAACAGGAACGCGTCGCATGGAGAAGCTATGGATCGCAGATCTGTCGGTAGGCACAGGAGGCACGCTTTTTTTGCAGTGGTAATTCAGCACATAGCAGTGGTCTGGGCAGTTGCGTACTTATCTCTGGAAGCTGTCTACCAAATTTGAAAGTCGCAGCCCTGGTAGTTGTGGAGAAATCGATCCCTGTCACGATTTGAGGTCTTTGAACCGAGCAAGGCGTACTTGGACTGTGGAACTGTTGACTGTGGTAATAAGAGCGAGATCCCTAGGCGATCGTAATCACACTAGGACGATGACTGAGAGGACTTATTGGATTGAAGTAGACAAGAGGCGGAATGAGGAACAGACCTCCTCATCCTGCTGTGGTTATATACTAAAGAGTGGCTATGCTAGAACGATACGGAAGTAGTAAAGAACGTTGGAGAATATGATGGAAAGGATGACGCGTCGACTGAGTAATGATCGTGTGGTTACAATGAGGATGGTGAGTAAGGAACGTGAGGGAAAGGTGAGGCAACAAAAGACCAGGAACTGGGCTTAGGGGTGTCACGTGATGGGATTGCTGATACTTGTGATGGCTTGTGATGATGAGGTCATCACAATCCCCGACATTGGGAGGGCAAAACAGTCGAAAATTACGTAAGAATTTGTTTGTGCCAACCAAATCGCAAACAGCTGTAAGATAGGATTCGCTTTTGTCCAAGCTTATGGTGGTCAACAAGTGGCCATCGATGGTCACCTGCTTCCCTTATTCTCTTCTTGATACGATAAATTGACCACTCATTTATGTTGAGAAGAGAGACAAGAGTAGAGATAGACAGTTGATCTTTGCTTGGGCTATAATTTTAGCCTTTTCATCACTAATAGTTTTTTGGCGAGGCATGTGGGGGTGGAGCAGGGCGGGCTTGAGCTGAGGTGGCAGTTCAGATTAAGATCGGGAACAGGTGGCTTTTAGAACAGACATCAAAATGTCCGGAGGACACTGACAAGGGATACGAAGCAAAACTTGTTGAGTAAACCAAAACAAGTAAGAACCGGAAGGTAGACTCCGATAATTGTCTAAATATAGTGGTATTGCGTGTGTGATGTAATTGGGGCACTCGAGAATTAGTCCTATAGTAGATATCAAAAGAAACGAAACTAATTGAGTGTGTGCTCAATTGAGATATCGTTCAAATGCTTTCAGAGCAAGGGAGGCCCTCCTTTTTTGTCGAAATCTCAAACTGTCCAAATATTTGCAAACAGCAATAATGTATGTGTGGACATGTTGTGTGAACCAATCAACGTACGTATACATGGCTATTTCACTCAAACTCCTACCAATTGCACAAGCAGGCTCCCATCTTGTTTGCTCCTCCAACACTGCCTAGGCCCCCAAGCGTGATGCCACCAAATTTGAGAACTATGGTTCAGGTGTCATCAAGGACACCTAGGGTATTTTGCGTGTTCACTGCCTACAGGGTCTGCACTGGGCACATAGAGGAACAACCAAGGGCACCACATGCCCTCTGAGAAAGGGTGGCTTATGTGACATTGCATACTTTGTATTTCATCCTGACTTATCAAGATGAGAATAAAAATAAAAATTAACAGTAGCAATGATTTTCGGCAGCTGTCATGCTTCTCTACTGAGCTGCAAGGTCTCATAGACGCCGGATGGTGCTGCAAAATGGTATGGCAAGCGGGTCGTAATACAGCTATACGTAAATAGCTTACAAACCTTTGTACAGTAGCAGCACCGGTTATTGACATGTTCCATGCACCTCTGGCAATTGTTTTCTTGCAAGCTTTGCAATGCCAGATGCCGACGTGGGTCCATTTCACACTGTCCTGGTGACAACAGTGTGAAGTCAGTGCCAAGTACTGTGAAAGGTTCTCCAGTGCATCCATACCTTTCCGCAAAAGGTGCAGGTGTATCGGGCATGCTGAGTAATATCCATCTATGAATGGTTGAGTCGTGTCAGCGGTTGTGGCAAACAACGATGTAAGCGCAGACTTGCTGACCTTCTTGACTTGTTTTCTTAGGGAAGCGCCATAGCGCTAATAGCAAGCCCAATTCAGTTTAAGAAATAAGTTGTACAAGGATTGTCTATAGAAGCTGAACACACCGTTCGTGATGCCTACTTTCTTTGTGTGTTCAGTCTAAAATATGCCAAATTGTCAGGTTAGACTAATGGTGCTGATTCAATTTAGCAGCAGCTTACCATTGTGGTGATGAAGAAGAGCCCAGAATTGACTGGGTTGGTACCTCAAAGCCAATGTGGTTGATTTCCCGCGGCTCGGTCAACGCGGCAACCTTGCGCCACATCCCCCCATGACGTAGGGAGTAGGGTGATGGACCGTCCCTGCTAGCCTGGCATGCGCTCCACATTTCTTGCCCGTATGCTCTTCTTCTTGGACGAGAAATGCGATATTCTGCTACGAGCTCGCCGAGCCAGCGTCTCGACGGCAGGTATGAAATGTGTGCCCACATGTTCGACAAGAACATCCTTGCCCCGTTGAAGCCCTTTGTGTTCCGAATGTGGTTTCCAATTCGCTACCACCTAAATTCTAATTGAAGGTACTCTCATGCTTTATTCCTTCCCGGTCGGATATAGATTACGGCTACCTTGCAGGAATTCCTTGGCGCCTCTCCACCAAAAAGAAAACCCGAAGGGGCTGAAACGACGCGCCTACAAACGTGCAGATTACGCTGTTCTGGTGTCTTTCGTACGTGCGTCGAAGTCCCCTTGCTGTACACCGCTGGCTGATGTACCATTCCGTTAAGGGGACCTCAAACAAGGCCTTGGCGACAATCAACGATGAAATTTACGCACTTAGCCGTTCCCCCTTTTGCACTATATAGCTTTTTCCTTTTGACTACCAATCTGTATACCCATTTCAGGTGCCGTACAGCCATAGTGAGAAGCTGGAATAGAGAATTATGTCGAGGAAGAAGGGCACATCCTTCTCCAAGAATTGACCAAGAGTACGAACCAAGGTTGTGCACGGAATCTCTCCACACAGGCACCACCCATGTTGGAAAGTTACTACTGATCATTGGAATCCACACCGTTTGATGCTGCCCCACTGTCCACCTCATCCTCAGCAGGGCCAGCATCTTCTGCCAATGGCAACAAATCATTCTCCCCCAAGCCCTTCAACCATTCCTCCCAAGGTATCCAATCCAACACTCCTCCCTCCCGTCCCTTCAACGTTTCGCCAACCCCCGTGCTGCCGAACTCTTTCAACTTCCTCGCATAAACCCCTTCAACCAACCCTCTCCGGACAAACCTTACCAAGTAGATCCACGCTCTCGCCACGGCGAGGACGACCGCTTTTTCCCTCTTATCCGCGTCGGTGCTGTCGTTCAAGTCGAAACTGCGTCGCTGTCGGGCGAGGGACTGTTGGAGGTAGGTCAGGAGGATGTTGGATGTCTTGTTCAAAGACGCGTCGAGGAGGGACAGGAGGGATGGGAGGAGAGATGTTGGTGCGAGGAGGCGGAGCGAGTTGAGGGTCGTGAGGATCGCGTTGAGGAGGGTCGCAAGTGGTGGGTATGATGTTAACATGGATGACGGGACGTATGCTGCCGATCCGGTATCGGCTGACAAGGGTAAGGATGGCGGGTCGACCACAGCGTCGGCTTGGATCATCCAAGTTGAAGGTGATCGAACCGGGGTGCCTCGTTTCGTGCCCGACGCCTTTTCGAGCGAAGTCTGCAAGGTCGAGTTTGCTTCCTCGACGCCCTTCCGGAAGTTGTCTTCGGCTGCTTTTTCGAATATCGGGGGTAGTAGCGCCCGGAAATCGAGTCCTATCCTTGCAAAGGACGAGGAGCAGTACGATAGTTGTGTGAGAAGGGACGAAAGGGCCGGTGAGTCGGTGATTTGAGGGATCGTACGGGAGATGACGGCGAGAAGTTGGTGGATGAGGGTGTTGGCAAACGTCGTTAAGAATGGGCGGAGATCCGGTGGTAAGCTGGAATGGGAAGATGGCGGCGGTCGTTCGAGGAAGATGGATGTGAATTGGGTGACGACGTCGTACACGCCTTCTCTCCAAAGTTCGATCCACTTTTTGAGGAACCGAGCGGCGTCCATGGTGCGTTCTCGTTCGATAGCTTCGAAGAGAGCACGCATGTATGCTCCGCGACTCGTCAAGAACGCCAGGGCGAGCTCTTCTTCGTCGAGGACGTTCATCCGGCGTAGGAAGTTGACGGCTTTGAGCAGCGACGGTAGTTTGGCCGGCTCTTGGAGCAACTGTAGTAGTTGTGAATGCATTTGATTGATAGCATTTGTCACTTCGACTTCGACGGAACGAATGATTGGGATCGTCGGGAATCGTTTGACGAGGGAGCTTGTATGATTGGCGAGGTCGAGGGCTTCTTGATAGTACCCGTTTTTGACGCAGGTATCGATAAGTTGCGGTATCTCGAGAATGTCGAGAAGCTTTTCGTGCTGCTCCAAGACCGTCGTGACTTTCCTCCGCTCCTCCCTCAGCTCGCGTGTTTCTTGAGCGAAAGTGGAACATTGACTCTCGAGTGCTGGAACCGCGTCGACGAGCGCTGAGAGTGACGACGAAAACGAAGAGAACGACGAAGATAAAGCGGTCGATGCGTTGTGAAGAGAGAGGAACGTCGGGTATTGGGAGTGGCAGAGGTTGGTGAGTTCGGAGGTGAGGAACGACGC
>KN823001.1:35291-65454 GCA_000827465.1 Tulasnella calospora MUT 4182 | reverse complement strand
ATGTTGACCATGACCGACAGGTTGGGAGTGGGCTTGTGCACACCCAGGTTACCCTTAAGCTCCGTAAAGGGTGGACACGGCAGCTTGACAATCAGGTTCTACCAAACAACACCGCAAGAGGTAGGTCCAATATTTACTCCTTTAATAAACACGTGCGAGATTGGCGTTGATCATAATCAACGGCGGAATAGTTTTACGTTACAACTTTTATACAAACCCTCCTGAAGGGATTGTGATGGATGCGGTGTTTCATCTTAGAGCCTCTGATCACTTCCTACTTCGACATGTCTATACCCAACAAAGGCTCCCTGACCCCAGCGACTTTCTTTTCCCCTCCTTCCATAGCAGTAGCGGCAACATCAAAGTAACAAAGAAGCTTGGAGTAGAGACGGTCATGGCAATCTTTCAGGAAGTCTGCTTGGAGTCGGGTGGTACCCAGCCTGGATTGCCGTTCCCATTTACCAACCACTGCTTCAGGAGAGGAGGGGCGCAGTACCGCTTTTTTGAAGGCCCACCAGAAAGGAGATGGTCATCGGAACTTGTTCAAGTCTGGGGAGGGTGGGTGGGTGATGAGAAAGTGAGTTATTGCTGGTTTGATTAGTGTCATTCTCTTATCTCTCGCCCTATTCAATCTAGCCAGATACGATGCTCAAGTATCTCATCAACATTCGCCATCAAAATGAAAAAGATTACAGCGATGCCCTTTCACCTCTTCGAAGCGACTGCGAGGGTGAGAAACGCTATGACAACATCCATCAAAGCAATCGTCCGGTCACCCAAGCGGAGTACCAGCAGGGCATGCACCAGGTCCAGGCTAGTCTCAACTGCGTCATTAACCTGCTGGGCAACCAATCTTCAACCACGCCCGCCACTGCAACATTGCCTGCCAATGCATATTCCGTCGGACTTGTCCATTCCAGTGCGATATCATCGCCAGCGCAAGTCGCTGTTTCTGGTCCGACAGGGACCATCATAGCCATCAACGGGCATGCCCTAGCCGCGCCTCATGACCCTCTCTGCGCCCCACATCCTAGTTTCCGGATCTCCGGTGCCGGGGGCGCCCTTCAGCCAGCCATCGCTCAACCAGGATTAAGGGAATATCCTCCTGTAGACCAGCCACGTCCAACAGTCCCTGATTTGGTTAGGATTCCAACACTATGGTACTGTGCTGTTAAGGACTGGGAGGTAGCGGACCCCATCCGAACGCTATTGCTCCCTCTTGGTAAGTGGGATGAGAGCATGTGGAAGGGAGAGAACATCCGGAACTCCGCAAAAAGGGGGCAGCGGGCATTGGTCTTCAATGCATGGGTGGAGTACGTATTATCACCTTTGAAGCCGAGTTTTCTGTCTGGCTTAGCAATCACGTTCTAGGTGTGGGCGCGATAAAGCGGTCTTTTGTGAACGCTTTCCAGCAGCGAGAGATGACAACTGGACCAAACTTTTGAGCGAAATCCGCCTTGCCGACCCTAAACGGAAGCAACGGACGAGCAAGAACGGAACACCTGAAGAGCGAGCAGCGCATGCAGGGTAGCCCGAACCCGCGGTTCCATGTATATGCCATCAAATTATCTATAAATTAAATAGTTCACGGCCTGACTAGACAGTTTCGAGTATAAGCGGGCACCCAAGTCCTCATCCGTCCATGCCTGTCATCTCAACACTGCGTCTCCAAACCAGTTTACAACCATCCTCCCGAATTGCGACACCCACTCCGACCGTCCTTCGGACCAACATTGAACATCGATGGGTTTTAAAGAGGCATGTGAGTTGTACGGCGGCTGAAGACCACGAGTTCAAGGATGAGTAACTCACCAAGCATTCTGGCTGGCTAAGAGAAAGCACTATCGAGCAGAAGAGAATACACGGGAAGGCCTCCTGACACTCAGTTACTCGGAGCGGCCGACTTTTCAGGCTGAAGAGAACCCGATTTGCTGCTGCCGCAACACGCCAACGTCGGATTTGAACTGGCCGAACTCACATCCTATCAGTGTTTTGCCGTCAGCCTAGAATCTTCATCCGGTATGCGGCACTCGACGCGAGAGAGAGCGAAGCCGGGCGGTTGTCACAGACACCCCGCAAGATTCCTTGATGGGCCATATAACAAAGTGGTGGTTGGGAGCCCTCTTTTCATGATCTTCTTCGGAACCGCTACTCTGGGACGTATCGAGATTGCTGAACTCCGTAGGTAAGCCACAGCAAACGAAAGAGAGAGGGGGGGGAAAGAAGACCCACAGAAGCTTTACCGATGAGATCTACAATAAGGCGGTTAGCAGTAATCGAGTGCGAGGGACCCAAGGGGAAAAACCGTACACCTAAAGGTATTCATTCCGGAGACAGGCTGCGAAAAATCGAACGTAAAAAATGCATGTATCCGATAGTACACGGAATATACGTACCGGAATGCAGGTTGGGCGATTCTCCGAAGCGCTTTGGGCTAAGGCAAAGCCGTCCCGGGAAGCTTTCACATTGGCGAGCACTCATATCCGGCCAGGTTCATGGAAACCGAGTGATCAGACGGGCGGAGGGTTGGTAGCCAAACGACAGGACCTGCGGCGGTGGGAGCAACAAAACAAATGACGCGAACGAGTCAGTTCATTTATCGGGAAAATAACATCGCCACTTACTGCAGCAGTCCGGTTGGGATATCCCCTCAAACCGCGCCAAAGCGGTGAAGGAAAGGACGGTAGCTGTCGTGCGACGAAGGAATGCGCGGTTCGGGTTGCTCAACGCGCCCAGAGAGGCCCACATTTGCCGAAGTCATCGGCTCAAACGTCCGTGGTTCGCGTGGAAGTGGGTTGGTCAGTGGGTGCGTCGTATCGGGAGCGTCGTAGACGGGAGAAAGAGCGCGAGCGATGGGAAGGAAGCGATTGGGGCGTGTGGGAATGGGGAACGGCGACCTTCCTTGTGGCGCGTTCGGGACCCTTCGGGGCAAAGGGTGGGGTTACGTCAGCAGAGCAGGATGCCGACGATCTGTGGCGGCGGCGCCATCTCCGCTTCCGTTGAAACCCTGGCTGGCCGGGGTCCTCTCCGTCTCGGATCCCAAATCCGATCCCGCGCCCGATCCCATACAGTCCCATCTGCCACCGCTTAAATCGCTTGGAATAAGCAAAATTACTAAGGACGTGGTGCTTGCATGGATGAATCCAATATGCAGAGTCTTCGCTCCTTCTAGAGAGCAGGCCGGAGAAAGGCAGATAGGATCCCATAACTACTGATAAATTAAAACTAGAGCGAGGCGCGCAAGCGACTTACAAAGCTACATAAAAACTACCTAAGATCTACGCCGTGCTAGAGGGGAGGGCAGGAGTCGGTGTTCCTTGAGCCACGCTCTGCGTTGTGGAGGCAGAGGGAGCCGCTGATGGCGCAGCCACAGAGCTACTCCCTGAAGGGGTTGAGGCACCAGCTTGAGACGAGTCGTCGTTATCGTCAGTGGGATCCTTGCCCTCGGCTCCACCATCCTCGCTATCGTCGTCCTCCTCGCCGTCATCCTCTCCGCTGTCGGGGTCGTCTTCAGGAGTGCTGTTGGTAGGTTGGTCGAGGTTTTGACCTGACTCGTCAGGAGAGGCTGAGGCTGCCGAAGGGTCGCTGGGGTTGCTGAGAATGCCAAAAGTCGAACCCGCCGCGTTCCCGTCCTTGCCGATGATGGGAAGGCTTCCGAGCATGCCACCAGCGACAGGGATGTTGCCAGCCTCAGCCTGAGCGGCTCCGACGACGGAGCCGGCAGGGGAGTTGAAGAGAGCACTCGACGCTCCGTTCACTGCGGCTCCAGCGGGACTCCCGGCGACCATCCCACTGACGGTCTGATGAACGCCAGAGACCGTCTGGCCGACCTGGCCAACAACGTCCTGAGGATGCGCGTGACCGGATGCGGCCTGGGAGAGAGCTTGGACGGAAGCGGCGGCGGTGGAGAAAACCGGAAGACCGTTGGAAAGGTATCCGATGATCTGGCCAACGTTCGCAACACCCGAAGCAGTGTCGACGACCCCGCCCACCAGGCCTTGAGCCGTACCCAGAGGACCCCCAGCTACACCTTGAACGCTTCCAAGTACGCCGCCAAGGAGACCAGTGGGAAGGAGGCCACCCACCGCACCGAGGGTCTGTCCAGCAGTTTGAGTAACACCTGACACGGCAGCTCCGGCTCCAGGGAGGTTGTAGGCCATTCCCGAAGCTTGGCCGATGACGTTGCCCGCGGCTTGCTGAGCGTGCTGAGCGAGATGACCAGGAGCTTGCATGGCTTGCGAGAAAGGCTCTGCGATTTCCTGGTAAACTCTTCCGTCCGGTCCGACGAATTCACCGATAGCTTGCCCGGGAGTGAAGCCGACGTAGGGAGATGATGCGGAGTAAGCGAGACCAGCTGGGAGTTGTTGGTATGCTGAAGCTGGGAGGCTTTCGGCATCGATAGGCGCGTCGGGGATGTGGTCGCGAGTGATAAGGCCGGTGAGGAGGTCGCCAACCGTGCCGAGTAGACCGCCGACGATAGGACCAACGATGGGAACCTTTTCACCAACGGCGCCGCCGATTGCGTGGAGCGCGTCGTCGAGCTGCTTGCCCGTGGCAACCGGAATGAGTCCAAGGCCCTCGGTATTGACGGTACCATCGGCCGTGGAGGCTTCGGCAGAGGCTTGTCGTCTCATCCGGTGCGCTGGTTGATCGTATGTCAGTATACTGGGTCTGCCTAAAAGCGTGAGCGGATGACGTACGGAGAGCGCGACGTTCTCTTGGAGGTGAAGCGTCGGGACCGAGAACGCCAATAATAGTGTCTCCAACACCATCCAAAAGCTCGGCCAAGGCGGGACCAACGTCTTTAACGGTCTTCAGCACGTCTGCGGCTTGGTGAAGGGCGTTTTGGACAGTATTGGCGGCGTCTTTGTCGATGAGTCCCAAGCCTTCGGCTTGAACAGTGCCGTCACCTCGGGCGGACATGTGAGCTGGGGATTGGTTTGGTCAATCGTAGCCCTAGAGTTAACCAGCGATAGTACTAACCAAGAGACCGTTGCATCGGTGCGGCTGCCACCCCATCGCTACCGTCCGGAGCTAGGCCAGAGGCTGAAGGATCGGGACCGAGGCTCCGCTTTCGACCTGAAAGCTAAGAATGAGTCTATGAAAAAACGATAAGTGTAACAGGGAATATACCTAGGGGACGCTGAACACGGTTATTGCGACGATTGAGGAAGCTTGCTTGGCCAAAGCTACGTGCAGAACCGACGCTTGGAGAGTTGGGGAAGCGAGGAGAGTCGACATCGGGCCTGGGCGAGTTGATTTTGCTGGGATTGGGCGAGGATGGGTTGGGAGATGCAGGAGTAGGAGCAGCGAGAGAAGAGCCAGAAAGGGCAAGAGAGGCAAAAACGAGACCGGTCGCTGAAGGAATACGCATGATGATGATGAGTTTAGAATGTGGGATGGGAAGGGTGGGTGAGGTACAGTGAAGAGATGAAAGTGGATATAAAAGTGAGGATCTGCGAGTACCAGCTCGTTGACAAAAGGAGGAGAATGGAAGGAAGGGATGGAATCCAAGAAACCGCAGGGAACCTTGCTTTATACAACATGACACAGACGAAATTGGACTCAGAACATAGGAAATCAGGCGGTCAGACCAAATTGCATTGCAATCTATCCCTCCAACAGGAGGTCCTCGTGTCCTCCCAGAAATACTAATTGCGACCAGCAGCTGTTCATGACCTGTGCCGGGTTTCGTTAAAATCGAACCGTGCCTGATACGGCATCCGCTATGGGACAGAGAGGTTTTCTGAGCGGGCAGGTGCTGCGGAGGGGAGAGTCTGCGGTGGTGGGTGGCGGCGGTCTCTGGTAGGCAGTCAAGGGCCCATGATGGTGGCTGACGATCGTGGTTTTGTTTGCGCCAATTCTACTTTGGACCACGTCCTCCCTACCGACCTCTTCGAAGCGCGCCTGACGCGTGGAACGCCTAGAACAACACTCGATCTCTTGTCCAATCCGACGATGGCAGACGCTTTGTCCTTTACATTTGTGGCCGACGATGGGTCGGAAGTACCGACAACCCAAGATCTGCGGAACGGGTTGCAGAAGGGTTCCGACGAAGTCAAAATTGATACGCTGAAGAAGATCATCAATACCACGCTTAATGGCAACCCTCAAGTGCGCCAAGATATCATGCTGCTCGGGGCTTAGCTTGCTTAACGTTTTGCTCTGAATTAGCCCGCACTGCTTATGCCGATCATCCAGTACTGCATGCCATCGAAGGATAAACGCCTAAAGAAGCTCCTCCATTTCTACTGGGAAGTGTGCCCCAAGTACGAAGAGAACGGAAAACTTAAGCAAGAGATGATTCTTGTGGTGTGCGTATCGCTAAGGCTGTATCGTGCTCGTTGCTCGTTGCTAATTGTGACCGTTTCGCTACCCAGCAATGCCATCCGAAACGATCTGGTGGGTCTATAAAGTTGTTCACTTGGCCATTACTAAGCCCTATTCGCTCTACAGCAACACCCTAATGAATATATTCGAGGAGCTACCCTTCGATCCCTGCAGAAATTGAAGGAGCCAGAACTCATTGAACCTCTGATCCCCATATGCCGATCTTGCCTGGTAAGTTTCACCGCAGAATTCCTGATTTCTTTCTGTACTGATTGGTCCCTCTGCAGGAACATCGGCACTCTTACGTCCGGAAAAATGCAGTTTTCACGGTTTACAGCATCTACAAAGAATTTGAAAGCTTGATTCCTGATGCTCCTGAACTCATCCAAACATTCTTAGCTGCTGTAAGACTTTTCAGCGAAATTCTACCTCTGTCTCATTTGACTTGGTTTGTTTAGGAATCCGACATGACATGCAAACGAAACGCCTTCGTCTTCCTCGCCAACTGTGCCATGCCGCGCGCGGTCGAATATCTGCTTTCAGTCTACGAGCAAATACCGAGCCTCGATGAACTCATGCAACTGGCTTTCATTGAGCTGATTCGAAAGGACTGTCTCGGCGAAACGCCCAATCGTGTGAGTAATATGGCTATCCCACCTATCGTAGTTTCTTATGACTTATCCTGACTCTCGAACCAAAGCCCAAATATATTCGTTGTGTCTTTGAACTATTGAATGCTTCCTCCCACTCTGTAAAATATGAAGCCGCCACGACATTGACATCGCTCACCCAAAACCCCGCAGCCATTAAAGGTGCCTTCTCTTATCTAAACACCGGAATTATATTGACTTAGTATTGCTTCTTAAACTAGCTGCCGCGTCTTGCTTCGTCGACTTGGTCGTTAAGGAATCCGATAACAACGTGAAGATGATCGTTCTTGACCGACTGGAGGCCCTTCGTGCTAAGCACGAGCACGTATTAGACCCCCTGGTTATGGACCTACTTCGGGTTCTAGCTGCTCCCGACATGGAGGTTCGACGGAAGTGCTTGAGCATTGCTTTAGCTATGGTCACCAGCAGGAACGTGGAGGACGTCGTCGGGACTTTGAAGAAGCAACTGATCAAGACGCTCGAGGCTGACTACGACAAAAGCCTGGAATACCGTCAACTCCTTATCCAGTCTATCCACATCTGCGCAATCAAGTTCTCGGAAGTCGCTGCTAGTGTTGTCCATGCGCTCATGGAATTCTTGGGTGACTCCAACAACCCCTCTGCTGTCGATGTTATTGCCTTTGTCAGGTAAAGGCATCTCCAACTAGCTTTAATGCAGCTATTCTGACAAATTAATTTAAGGGAGGTCGTCGAGAAATTCCCCAACCTTCGGGCCTCCATTACCGAGAAACTCCTTCAAACATTCGGTGAGATCAAGTCAGGGAAGGTCTTCCGAGGTGCCCTGTGGATTACTGGAGAGTACTGTGCGGAAGCAGATGGTAGGGAATACTGAAATCTTCGCGCAGTAACATCGTTACTGACCACGTCACCTCTTAGATATCCAAGCCGCAATGCAGGCGCTCCGCAAAGTCATCGGTGAAATCCCCATCCTCGCAGCAGAACAGGTGAGACCTCTTCGAAGCGGTTTGAACTCGCATACTTACAATGTTTTGACTCACTTTGCAGCGTTTGGCGGACGATGCGGGTGCTGGCGAGGAGGGCTCTGAAGAAAAAAAGCCTAGTGCTTCACATTCTCGAGTATTAGCTGATGGAACTTACGCAACGGAGAGCGCCTATACATCGAAGGTTGACGCAAAGAATTCCAACAAACCTCCACTTAGAGGTAATTACGGGGTGTCGGAGAGCTACGTCTGTCTAACGAGCATCACCTCTAGCTTTAATTCTTGGAGGAGATTTCTATACTGGATCTGTTGTCGCCTCTACTCTGGTCAAACTCGTTCTTCGATTATCCCAAGTTTCAAAGGATACGAAAGCCGTCAACGCTCTGCGAGCCGAGGTCGATGTTTCCTGGTTGCGTCGTGGGACCTTTGCTAACCGTTCCTCTTAGGCTATGCTCATTATGACTTCAATCATCCGAGTTGGGCAGTCTAAATTCGCTGCTGTTCCCATTGACGAAGACTCGCAAGAACGTGTGATGAATTGCATAACGACTATGGCCAACCTGGACACGTCCGGTAAACCTAAAGCTCCGGAGGAAGAAATCGTCGATGAAATCTTCCTCAAGGACACGAAGGCTGCGTACGCCAAAATGGTGGCCACTGAGGAGAAGAAGGCTGCCGAAAAGAAGGAGAAGGAGAACAAGACTTCTGCTGTCCAAGTTGACGACCTTCTGACTTTCCGTCAGTTCTCCAAAAAGAACGCCGCAGATGGCATCGACGTGAGTCTACCATGTTCAACCCCTTACATTATCGAATCGCCTAATTCTTTTCCAGTACGAACAAGATGTTACTCGAGCTACTGGATCTGCCGAAGTTCAGGAAGATCTGGTGTCAAACCTCAGTCGCGTTGTGCAACTTACTGGTGAGCCAGCCCACGGCGCCAACATGGACCATCACAAGGACTAATAAGCAACCCGGCAGGTTTCTCTGACCCGGTTTATGCGGAAGCTTATGTAAAGATCCACGGATTCGATATTCTTCTCGACGTTCTTGTGGTCAATCAAACTGCCAATACGCTTCAAAACCTTTGCCTCGAGTTCGCCACTCTCGGCGACCTCAAACTCGTAGAACGACCGGCAACCCACACTCTCGCCCCACATAGTTTCCATAGTATCAAGGCTACGATAAAGGTATTCGCGAATCTGATCCATTGGCCTTTTTACACGTTTTACTTAGACATCCCCCTAGGTGTCGTCGACAGAAACTGGCGTCATCTTTGGCAATATCATATGGGAACAAGGCACCTCAGAAATATGCGTGGTGCTAAGCGACATCCACATCGATATCATGGATTACATTAAGCCTTCCTATTGTACAGAGTCTCAGGTAGGCTCGATTTCCCGTCGCATTCAAGAGGCGGCTCGACCGACATGCTCCTTCCTAGTTCCGTAGCATGTGGACCGAATTCGAGTGGGAAAACCGAGTCAATGTCAATACGACAATCACGTGCGCCGCTCATTGAAGGCTTGTGTTCTGCGGGGGCTGACCATTGCATCGGTTTCAGCGACCTTCGTGTTTACCTTCAACACATCATGAAGTCCACAAACATGGCGTGCCTCACCCCAGAAGCTGCATTATCGGGCGATTGCGACTTCTTGTCCGCAAATATGTATGCTCGCAGCCTGTTTGGTATGTCCCTCCTCATAACTCGACCCTTGAGGTTCTCATCGTCCTCTTCCTTAGGCGAGGATGCTCTGGCAAATCTCAGCATCGAAAAGATGGAAGACACGGGAGCGATCCAAGGCCATGTCCGGATTCGCAGCAAAACTCAGGGCATCGCATTGTCATTGGGGGACAAGATCACTTTGGGTAGGGCAATGCTTTTCGTTGGTAGAAGCGGTTTGCTGAATCTCTTCCATAGCACAAAAGGAGGTTGCTGCAGCTGCGTGATAATATCTCTCAATCATATTATCATGTTCCCATATGGCAGAGTCGGATATATAAACCATCGGAAAATACATTTAAAAGAGAAACGAACTGCCCGGGCGAACGTAATAAAACGACAAACCATTCATCGACGTTTCGATGCTCGGCCACTTGACTCGCGACCGTCCTCGCTCTCGGAGTTGCGCCGTTTTCTGCTGATCTCGTTAATTGCCTTGAAAATGCGATAGACTGAGATGGAACACTAACCTGCTGCTACGGCTTTTATCATCGTACTTGTCACTACCACTGTTTTCACGCTCCCTGTGGCTTTCTTTATCCTTGTCCTCACGGTCTCGCTCTCTCTCCTTCTCCTTTTCTTTTTCTTTGTCTCGGTCCCTTCGAGACTCTCTCCGGCTCTCCCGGTCGCGGTCGCGATCCTTCTCGCGGTCTCTATCACGTTCGCGATCACGCTCCCGCTCTCTTCGGTGCTCACGATCGCGATCCCTTTCGCGATCCCTGTCCCTATCCCGATCTCGGTCTCTACCTTCACGATCTCGGTCTCGCTCCCGCTCTCGGTCGCGCTCCCTCTCCCTATCGCGATCTCGGTCTTTCTCCCTCTCCCTCTCCGCACTGCCACGACCAGATGTGCTCCCTCCTCCTCCGTAGTCAATCTCGACAGCCTTGGAGTCGCTGTCCTGACGATCTTTATCCTTATACCGAACGGTAGCGTTGCGAGGTCCTGTCGGGACATTCGATGGAAGGGGAGATATCGCTCTCGGTCCAGCTGGTGCTCCGCCTCGCCCACGACCGGCGAAAGCTGGCGCACCGCGTCCAGCGGCGAAGGCTCCACGACCACGGGCGGCGAATCCACCTCTGCCGGAAGGTCCAGTAGGGGGTTGGGGCTGAACGACTTGTTGTTCCTGCGAGAAACGAAACCCAGTGAGATTTCTTGCAAACCATAGCCTACATGACTTATTACCTCAGTACCGGCAACACTAGAAGGCCCTCCTTGTTCTCCCCCTGCATCGCTACCGTCGTCCGCAGAAGATGGTCCCGTCGGGATTTGAGCCCCTGGTACTTGGAGTTGGGAAGGGCCACCGGTAGGCATCATCATTCCAGAACCACCCATATCAGAAGGCTCCATCTTCATAGCGGCTGGTCCAACAGGCATCCCAGTTAGACCGATATTCCCGCTCATTGGAGAGTCCTGAGGGGGAATGTTCGGAGGGAAGCCAGGTCCCATGCCACCCATTCCAACAGGACCTCCATTCATCATGCCCATCATACCAGGACCGCCCATTCCATTCACGCCTCCCATCATATCCGGCATCATGGGACCGCCGTTTGGACCCATCATCATGCCCGGTTGATTCGGCATCATGCCCATGCCGCCCATACCCTGAGGTCCGCCCATGCCACCAACGGGACCCCCCATCATACCCGGCTGTCCACCCATTTGCGGCGGTACGCCTCCAGGACCCATCATTCCGTTCATCATGCCTCCAGGTGGCATCCCCATTCCCATAAGAGACGCTTGAGCGATTAAAGTGGAACGCATCTCTGGAGGAATATGTTGAATCTGCTCCTCTGGCATTGCTGCGAGGTTCTGAAACAGCCACAACACAGTCAGTTAGAGCGTCAGTGAGAGGACAAAACGTTTGCTCTTACCAAGACTGCACCCTTCAACATAGCCGCCGCCTCGCCCAGTTCTCGCCGTCGGACGCAGTATGCCTCCCAACTGATTTCGTCGAAGCCATAGTTGAACCAATCGCTTAGATCGCTACCAGGTTTGCGCCAAGCTTTATCCGCCAAATTGTTCATATCAACGTCGAAGACGGAAGTCTGATCGGGAAGGATTCCTGGCTCTGTTGGATCAATCTTGGGGGCGGAAGGTGGAGCGAGCGCTGGAGGAAGAGCGAGCAATGCAGGATCGGGAGCGCGCCTTTCTCCAGCTGTACCTTGAGGTGTGCCACTGTAATCTTCTTTGACGGCGGGAACTATTACTGCTTCGGAGGGAGGTGCGTCTTCACCTGGTCGGACCGCGGTCGGGGCAACGAGTGGCGGGTCGACTTTCACCCCCTCATCATCGTCTACTGGTCTCGGAGTGGGGTTTGATGGAGCAGGAGCGGGAGGCTGAGCAGAAGCCGATGATAGTTGAGGTCGTTGCAACGCGGTATATTCCGTCGTGAGGTGAATAGCTACACAGTAAGTCTCTTCAGAACAAGGTGTGTCTCCAAACTACGATAGAAACTCACGTCTTCGCTCGATCGCTGCCGCTACAGCCGCTGACGGAGCTGATGTCGGGGGCTGGCGCTGGGGTATGAGGGGCTTGACACCTGAGGCGTTGGCCCGAAAGTCCATCGAGCGCACTGGCAATGCTTCTTCCATAATGATCTCGATGTCCTATATTCATTCGTATATACGCATAACGTACATGGGTAGACGTTTGTAATCTGCAGTATAGTATCAGACATACAAGGTGAAAGGCTTACGGATTCTTCATCTTCCTCCTCTTCTTCATCTCCATCTCGATCGTCTACAAGATCCTCTCCAACCTCCATATGCACATCATCCTCATCTCCCTGCTGGTCTTGATCGGGTGGTGTAGACACTGGATAGCTTGTATCCTCGACATGGGCAACTCGCTTTCGCAGTTCCTCCAACCCAGCAAGGTCCAGCTCAAAGTTCTCCGGAGCAAGGGAGGTTCCATTGCTAAAAGCCCTATAGAGGTAAGCATAGTAAAATGTTAGTTTGATACTTGTGGCAATACATACAGTACTTACGGCTCAGGGGGATATGCTGCTCGAAGGAAAAGTAAATCGGGCGTCAAAAGCGTGTTTTGCTGAGCCACCGAAAAGGCATACCTGGCGCAGCCGTCGTGGGGGTCAGAGCTGGTGTGGGGCCATCTCCGTAGAGAAAAGCGTCCTCATCGTCATCGAATGCATCCGCCATTCCTGGTAAACGGTTTGGGCGGTGGTTGCGTCGTGGATAGAGGAACAAACGTCCCAAATCCCGTAGTCGAACTTGAAACTTCGCACGCCCGACGATAATTCGTTCAATCTCCAACCAGTCTCCCGCATCCCATTTCCTCTCCCGTTCCTCGTAAGTCTATGCTGGTTTCTGCACTATATAAACCAGACACTGACTGTTTATTCTAGCTCCCTTTACACCCCAGAGGACGTTCCCTTCATGTCTTCCACAGTAAACGTGCGAGAAACAATATTTTGGAAAACGTCAAAACTTGGTCACACGTCCGCTGACACCTCCATTACCAGGTCGTTCGCTACACCGGTTTGATTGGCGGTATCCTCTATGGAATAAGCCATCGACGGACGCTGCAGGAGCAGGAGAACCATCGCAAGGTCGAGCACGCCGCACACCATCGCGAGGAGCTCATAAAGCAGGCTCGCCAGGCATGGAAGGACAAGCAGGCGGCTAGCAAGGGTAGCGGATGTACGTCCTTACTCGTTTTAACCCGGTGCTCTGCCCACAGAACAGAGATGCGTGGTCTTTTGTTACTACTTGCGGGACTGACCTTTCGCTCTTGTCTACAGTAATAACAAATCCCGACGACCCGAACTTCGATCTCGAAAAGGTCCTAGCAAAATGGGAAGCAGAGAACAAGTAATCTCCCCGCCTCGTTATAGACATTTTGCCCCACTTATCCGGGAGCGCGTTGCATCTCGCTCGGAAGGCTCGTATCGCGCGCAATTAGCTCAACAAAAGATTACAATTCAAGCTCGAACGCTCGGAGACGTTTTATTATGCAGTAGCGCAAGATCTCTGATGCATTCTCAACGTGCTCCTTGAGTACATTTGTTCACCCGATCCGACCCGACACCCGCACTCGACAAAACCTAGATGTGAGAACCCAACGCTCGTCTGCCTCTTTCACTCGAGGCCCAGCATTTCTAAGTCACCAGTTCTCGTGAAATATTGTTGAAATAGCTCTGCCCGACGTTCTCTGCCTCCTTTTGGACTTTTGGCTAACGCTAAAGATTACCTAATCACGTCGGGTCCGCCCGTCCCTTACTTGCCTCTCTCCCACGGTTGAGGTGGAGAAGGACTTATAAGCGCTCAGGGACACCTGCACCGCTGCTTCGACGACAGAGGGTACGTTGCTCGAGGATAATCTGCTAGCTACTTAAACGCAGTAAATAGCGTGAACCTGATCTATAAGTCTATGAGCGTGTGTCATGGCCGGAATGGTAGGTCCTGGTACCGCACGAAGGCCGGAAGTGTGTAGTCACGCGAGTTCACTCCTATGGTTAACAGTAACAGTATCAATGGTCGTTGCACACAAGATGGCTCAGGTCCGATTCCAAGAAGGAGAGTCCACCAGAATTACGCGTCGGTCGGGGCCTGGGGATGATTGGTTTAGGCGATACCCAGAGGTTCCTCGTTCTAAACACGGCAGAGTGCCGAGATCTCAATCACACTTTATTCTAGCAGGTTAAATAAGAAGCTAAATCTATAGTAAACCTATTTATGTACATTCCATTACTTGTTCGGATTTTTAAGAGTTTTCGGAAGATCGCCCGAGACTGCACATCTGTCGATACCACAACTCATACCCCATGTACATTTATCTATCCTGCGTGTGCTTACAAGTTCTCTACTCATTTTAGAGCTTGGGATCGTTTTTAGGGAGAAGGTGCGTTCCGAAATGAGAGGGCGAGCAATGGGTGCCGTGATGCGCGGCACGCTGCCCCTTTCCTCCGAATCGACCAAATACCGGGCTCCCGCCGGCATGCTCGAGCACGTGAGCCTCGATCTCCCGATGTCGATGATGACAGCGCGAATTACTATGACGAACTGGCATTGTAAGGCAAACTTCTGTCGACCATTGGCATGCTGACAACACTCGCCTTAAATACCGCCACCTCCACACATCCTCCACTCTTCCTCCACCCTTCCTCGGTCTTTCCCGTACCACGACCCTTAATCTCACGCGTCGACCAATTCACATAAATAGGTTAACGTCTACTGCCAAGAGCCTTCAACCCAGGTCTTACTTCTCTACCTACCACAATATGAGCAGCACTCGGACGATCAAAGCCATCGGAATCAAGAGCCAGGGCGAGCTCGATGTCATCGAAGAGCTCGAACTTTCGGCCCCTACTCCCAGAGATGATCAGGTCGTCATCAAAGTCGAATACGCTGGTGTCAATTTCATCGACACGTATGAACGAGCTGGAGTCGTGAGTGGAGCGACATTGGTGTCTCTGTAGGGCGAGTCACCGACTGCTCTATCTTTGGTAATAGTACAAGGTTACGGCTTTCCCTAAGATCCTTGGGAAGGAAGCTGCGGGGACCGTTATTTCTCTCCCAACGTCTCGAGCCGTCACCGAAGACAATGAATATCAGCTCCGTAACCTCGCAATCGGTGATCGTGTCGTCACGGTAAAGTCTCGATTCGCTCTCTCCCCAGAATATGGCGATCTCTGACGCGAAGGCTCTTCCAGATCGACGATGGTTTGTTCGCTGAAGAGATCGCTGTTCCTTGGTCGAAGGTCGTCAAGCTGCCTGACAACGTGACGACGAAGGTGGCTGCGGCCTCGGCTCTCCAAGGACAAACTGGTGGGTCACCAAGGACCTTCGACTCGCTGGGATGACTGACCAACGCCGCCCGCCATAACGGCCAGCCATGACCTTCGCCACTGAGGCCTACGACATCCAGAAGGACGACATTATTCTCGTCTACTCAGCTGCGGGAGGAGTTGGGATTAACCTGACCCAGGTGAGTCGTCATTTCGCGGCCAAACGAAACCCGGCGCTCACCCCCACGTCCCCTTCTCTACCAGATTGCGGCAAGTCGTGGAGCTACAGTGATTGCAACCGTCTCCTCTGAAGTCAAAACAGAGGTCGCTCGCGCAAACGGAGCGAAGCACGTTATTAATACGAGCGAGCAGAACGTGGTGGATGAAGTCTTGAAGATCACGAACAGAGAGGGTGTCCACGCTGTGTTCGACGGAGTTGGGAAAGGTAAGACTACACCCCTTTCCGACTTCATCCTCAGGTAGTTTGACCGGTTCCTCGCCCCCTTTTAAGATACGTTCGAAGACAACTTCAAGATCATACGTCGGAAGGGCACGTTCGTTTCTCTCGGCAACGCTAGTGGAGTCCCTCCTCTTTTCCAGCCTCTTAGACTTGGTGAGAAGAACATCAAGCTTGTTCGGCCACGGTATGCCCTTTCTTTCCATGGTGGTGTTGAAGACAGCTAATTGACTGTGCTTTCGCCCCTGAATATAGGTTGTTCGGGTACATTACTACGCCAGAAGAAATTCGCACCTACCAAAACAAGTACGACGCGCTTTTGGGATCCGGTGTCGTCAAGCCCGTCATATACAAGGAATATCCCTTCACGGCAGAGGGCGTCAAGCAGTCCCAGATTGATATCACTTCTCGAGGAACGATTGGAAAGCTGATCCTGAAGGTAGCATGAAGAGAATACTGAGTACAAAGTCTAGTTTCGAGCTATATATCATGTCTACAGAAGAATGAATGAAGAAAAGGGTATTTGTGGTATGGTTATTTGCATGTTTGTTTTCTTGGGTATTATACACGACGTGAGAGGAATGGATACAAGGTGATGAAGGAGGTGAGGGATGATTCTCGTGAGAAGGAAAAGTCTAGGGGAGGGATACGTCGGTTAATGTCATGATCATGAACAATTTTCGACGCCTTGTTGCAGCGTCAAAAGGGGGGCGGGGGCCGAAAGGCAAGTGTCTACTTCTTGCCACTGCTCCAAGACTAGCCGCAATGCGAGATGAGCCGACAATTCTTCTAAAAAGATTCATATAGACTCACCAATGAAGAGAAAGACCCGCTTGTCGTTAGGCTAGACTGGCTCGAGCCACTTGCAGCATCCACGCGCGGTGTGGCGTCTCGGCGTCGCCAGCTTGGAGGCTTGACGACGGACGTGAATTCCTTCCACATTGAGAACTGTTCTTTGGGGTCCACAACGAGGAAGCCCATTGTTGATGTAGGTTGGGAGTGGGGCTGGCTCGATGAAGGATACACGCAGGGAAGGAACATGATTACAGGAGGTGCGGAGAGATGGAGTGTCGTAATGCGAGGAGTGCCAGTGAATTCGGACAAAGATGCTGGTCGATGAGAAGTGTCGATAAGAAGCAGACTTGGTGGAGCTGGAGTTTTCCCGATCAACGGTGTTTGTTGTGCAGAAAATGTCTTGCATGCGGACTCCATCTTATATACTACAGCGGCGAAGTACGTATGTGTACGGTGAAACGTTTGGCACTGCAGGACGCCACCCGAATCAGGAAACCCCATGAACCCCTAACTCTGCCCCTTCACAACCACCAACCCCGCGACGTGCTGTGGCTCACGCTGGAAGCTCGTTTCGTCCTTCGCACACGTGGCGCAATCCATCGACGTCAACATCCATGGAGAAAGGGGTGGCAGTGTTTCTGCGTTCACACCAGATCGATGTGTAGCGGATTCTATTGACGAGGAGGTCAACGTTTTGCATTCGGAAGAAGACACACGGCGAGTATACTAATCTAGGTAGACGATCGGGACTGGCGGCTTTTGAGGGAGTTGTAGAATCCTCAGCCAGGGTCCAACTCGGAGCTTCGTCTGCCACCCAGCTGCGTGCAAGAACCCTTCAAACGTTGATTCCAATTCAAATTTCACATCGATCACGCTTCGAGGAAGCAGCGTTTTTGTTTGGAAATTAGCACAAACCACGCATGAATCTCGTGAGAGGGGTCTGGTTGTACACTTGCGCCGTAAACGCCAAAGGCGAACTCCTTGCGCCACCTGGGTTCTGTGCGAGAGCCAGATCGGGAGGAGAACACGTTCCGAAGGAGATTTCGAGAGGTTGCTAGGATGACTCGTTGTTAGTCTCAGCTGCCTAGAATGCCGCTTTCGTCGTGAGCGGGGGTTGGACTGGGGCCCTCGCCTCGGCCTTGCTTTGGGTAGTTTCGCGCTAGGTTGTAAATAGGCAAAGTAGCTAGGAGATAAGAGATATACCCGAGATACCCAGCAGGAGATGTGTGACTTTGGTGATGCAGAGGGACTTGTATGAATACTTGTTACTCACACAGCGGTACTTGTTATTCACACAGCGGTACTTGGTACTTCACTAGACTCGCTGAATCTCCTGGGCGGGATAACGACAGCGAATGGAAACGTTATTTTGAATAAATAAAATGCGTTCGTACAATATGAGTATCATGGCCGTGACGGAGAGCTAAGTCCTAGCCCTTCCTACTGGTGATCGGTCATAATAGCAAAGAACTCGGCTTCGTTTATCTCGCCATCCATGTCCAAATCGAATTCTTCGATCATCGCTTGCCTATGGGAGTTGAGGTTTAGCTATATGAATACGAGTAGGGGTTGGAAAGAAACTCCTTACAGCTCATCGTCGTCCAAGTTCTCTCCGACCTCCTTCGCTACGCGCCGTAGGTTTCTTATGCTGATCTTTCCTGTGTGGTCATCGTCGAACAGCTGGAAGGCGCGCCTTATCTCGTCGTGTGGGTCCCGCGCCAGTATTCGTTCGCTCACTGTCAACAGCAACCGCGACGTGGTGAGTTTGGCCAAAACGCGTCGCGCCAAATCCCTGCTTACTGATTTTTGCAAAGTCGTCGAACTCAATCAACCCCCCACCAGTCTTATCGTGGTCTTTAAGGATCTTTAACACCTCTGCCTTCTTCAAGTCAAAGCCGAGTGCCCTCATCGCAACTTTGAGTTCGTGGTAGTCCAACGCGCCATCTTTGTCGGTGTCGAACAGCTCGAACGCTTCTTTTATTTCTTGTTTCTGTTCGTCGCTAATTTCAGGTCTGGGCGTCGTTCGTCGTTGTTTGGCCTTCTGCTGGACGGCGGACGTAGCGTAGAGAGACATGAGGAGGATGAGAGGTGGGACAGTTGAATTTGAAATCGCCGTTGACGCGTTGTAGTCACTTCAAGTTCGCCGTGGACAAGCGACTCCCACCACACCCCTTTGGCCTGCATCCACATAAACCCGTCTGATGGCGGCACCTCCAAAATGGCTCACCACCGGCCAGGTCTCGGCACAGTATCTGAGGACTGTTTACTCGACCCTCATGGAACGGGAAACCGCTCGGCGACAGCTCAGAACAGCCTCACGCCGCGTTGAGATCCCGCCCAGGCTGCAGGAGTTTGAGCCTAGGAGAAGCGGTCTCAAGAAGTTCTTCAAAATTGGGAGCGGCAGTCATACATCCGAAGACCTATCTGGAGCAGAGGAGTTCTACGCCGTACGAGTCTCCAGTACTTCAACGAACCAGGATCGGAATCGATACGCCGACATCGAGCCATACGATCGTAACCGGGTGCTCGTAGGATCTTTGGATGAGACAGCTGGAAGGTATCTTAATGGAAGCTGGGTGCGTGAAGTCGAAGGCAAAGCTTGGTGGATCGCCGCACAGGTGGGTTGAGCCCGACAGCGCCGTTGTCCGAACACTGTTCATCAGATTTGGTTATGCTTGCAGGCGCCCCTATTCAGAACAACGCACGCTTTCCTCTCACTCTTTACTTCGCTCCAACCAGAATCTCTCCGCCCGACGACGATCGTTCAGCTTACTCCGATCGTCGAGAACGGAATCAGGAAGGCTGACCAGTACATTCCCGAAACTCCGTCCTCAGCCCCCCTGCTCTTCTACCCTGAAAGCGAGCGCTCCGATGTCCCTCCTATAGAAGTCACACTAAAATCAGAAGAATTTGTCTCCGCCGCTGACTGCGTCGTTAGAACCGTTGTCCTCAAACTGTTAACCAAACCTATGCCGGAAGTGGTCGAGATCAAGCACATCGACTATGAGGGATGGCCAGACCACAGCATCCCTACGAACGCCGACGAGCTCATTCACTTGGTCCGCGTAGCTCAGGACACCAACGCAGCCATGACTCCAAACTCGTTACCAAGACCGATCCTGTGTCATTGTAGCGCGGGAGTCGGTCGCACCGGGACATTTATCGCGCTCACGTCACTTCTTCGATCTTACGGACTTCTTCAAGCTGTCCCCGAATCTGCCGCCGAAAGCTTCCCTTTAGCCCACCTATTTCCCCTAGCAAACGGGTCGCCGTTGGGACCGTTACCTAGCTCTATCAGTGACGACCCTATTGCGAGAGAAGTAGATGGACTCAGAGAGCAGAGGACAACCATGGTTCAGCGGAGCGAGCAGCTTGGCATAATTTACCAAGTTCTGCTGAATAGCGTTGCGGGCGCCCAGTTAAGTGCAGTTGATGGTTAGCGTTCCTCATTTACGTCATTACCAAACGCTCTCTAACATTGATCATTCCTATCAGGAGAGATGACCTGATGTTGTTCTTAAACAATTTATTACTTGACTCGCATCACTCGGTATTGAGGCACAATCAATGAAGAATAGCACTAGTAACTTTCCAAAATTCACGTGCACTATAGGAGGTGACAATGTATCGTCAGGCATGACCTTAAGGCTGTATACCATATCCTTACACCGCAATAGTATATGTTTGTGCAGACGCAAGTCTTGGGAGCTGGACACTCGGTGCTTCCTGTCCAACCGAGACCTAGTTCGGGGGAAGAAAATCAGATCTGCAATCACCGCTGAAACGACGATGCAAATTTGGTGCTCTTAAGTACCTCCGCACATTTGGACGTTATTGGTGGGGGCACCTTGAGCGATGGGAGCTGGCGCGGCAGAAGCACCCAGAACCAAACCAAGCGAGAACATGAGAAGAGAGATGCGCATGAGGAAAGTGGTTGAGACTGGATAGGGTTTCGTATTATACTATCTCTTGATTATGTATTCAAAATCATAGTACGACTTGGCGGGAGACTTTATAACACTAGGACTTATGCAACAGAAATACCTCTTCGACCGTGGTTCTGCCGCGGCCTCACCGAGGGGAGACCGGAGCCTTGTTCTCGGTAGCTAGTTAAGCAATTCGGCACCAGGCGGTTCCTCTTAAGATCATGGGTTAGGAGCAGAAGGACCTGCCGTCCCCTCATGGTCTACGGGAAGCCGCGGGGGCCGGAAAACACGACTGCGCACGTCAAGTACGAGAACACAATAATAATAACGAGAGAATCATTTACGAAGCAACACAAATGATCAGTGATCTTCGTACTCCTGATAAGTATCATGGACACATGTCGGACTTTACCCCAATCCTAGTACCCAAAAGCAGCCCAGAACCCGTCGTCCCTACTTGGGGATGAAGATACCACAAAAGCCTTTGCCTTTGCCTTTGCCTTCTCGCGGCCAATCTTCTTCGAGGTCCCGCTCCTCGCAAAACGACCAGCTCTATCTCTTTTGAACACGTTATTCGGCCCGGGTTGTTTGCTGGTCTCGATTGGCTTCAGTTCGAGGTAGATGAAATAATGAGATCTACTCCCCTTATCCACAAAGAAGCCGGAACGTACCAGATCCATGGATGACGACGTGGAAGACATGTCGTTGCTTGGAAATCCTTGCGACAGGTGCGGATGATTTGACTTTAGCGGTCGTTCTTGGTCGTCGTCGTGTTGGGTTGAGTGGGCCCGTTCGGCATGTCTAGGGTCATTATCAACCTATTTGAGCAGCTACATCAGCCGTCATTGATTCAAACCGCTCCGGAGGAAACGCCATACTTCAGGTTCGGATGCCACCATAACTGACAGATACGCCTTCTGCATCGCGCCTAACAGGCGCACCGCTTGCCCTTTACGTTGGGCCCATTGTACAAGAGCAGCGCTCTTCTCTTCCAAATCCGGATATCCCTCCAAATCTTCTGGGGAGATCGGCATGTCATCTAGAATGGCTTGCAAAATTGGAACAGCCTCGTCGAACATCGTGACTTCAAATGGAAAGGAGATAAGCGTCTCAGTCGTTGGGAGCAATCGTTTTCCGGAACGTACCAAATTGCACTCGCTTCAACCTAGGTGGTCCTTCGGCAACCTGACTTGTAGAGTTTATGTAGTTCGATGTTGCCGAGTCCGGTAAGAGTTCTTCGTTCATGGTTGATGGAGCTCTGGAAAGGGTACTTTCGTTATCGATCAGGTCGCCATCGATAGATTGTTCTTCTGGGTCGGCAAATTGATGATGTCCGGACGTGGTTTGTGGATCTGTCATTTCCTGGTTGACGTCAGAAGCAATTTCATGCCGGCCCATCAAGGAGGCAGAGGCATCTTGTTCCAGTTTTATCTTTTTACGACTGCGGAGCATGCTTCCCAAGTGGTTGTCACCGGAATTTCCCTCCGAGCGGCTTTTCCGCTTTCCTTTGGTCGTCCGTCTAGAACGGTAGTTTGGATCGTCTTTTTGGGGTTTGCAGGCGACGATATCCTCTTCGGAAAACATCCAGGCACCTTCACTGTATGGCTTTCCTTTGGACTTGTTGCGGATGGCGTTCTGCATGTGGGGCTCTTCAACGGAAGTCAGCACGAGTGGGTTCTTGAACGTTCCTTCATTCGCTGGTGCGGATTTTGCCAACCACCAAAGAAAGTAATCGAAGACTTGACGTAGATATACGGCTGAGGCTTGCTCTTCTGTTGAGATTGGACCTTTTGATTCGATGCGTTCCCAGAGAGAGTGCATGTCGGCCTCGATTGCCCGCAGATTCTCTGCCACGGCATTGGCTACCAAGTACCATCTTCCCGAACAACGGCTGGGCTTTAATGGAGGTATGTCAGGCAGTCGACGATATTCTGGTCCCCTTTTATTTCTTGGATACGCATGGCCGGTCCCGGTCCGCGAGTGTAGAAGCCAACCCCTTGTTACATCAAAGTAAAAGTTGGCAGGTCGGCAAAATCCTCTTGTTGGATTAGATGATTGCACCCATAGTGGCACAATTCCAGGATCTACTTTCGACTGAGCGAGAAGAGTTAGGTACCAAACACTATAGGGGCGAGGACAAGCAAGTTGTCTTCGGCCAACACTCACAGTGCGGTACGCGTTTAGGCTAGCTTCATACGACCTTCCTTTTATCGTCATCGCAAATCCTTCTTGAGTCCAGGGTGAAGAATAAACGGTATAGAAAAAAGGGGACTCAGTGATTATGTGCGGAACTTACGCTTCGACGGGTCAACGTCTGATACGCCAGTCACTCGAACAAACATCATCAAAACGGAAACCAGGCACCAATTAAAGCGGTTCGGTGCTGAGCTATCATGGCGAAGATTGTACATACCACCAAGCCGATTCGACTCTAATTATTCCGAACTCTTACATAATCTCGATAAATGTGGCGGTTGACTTGGACATACTGGCCCAAAATTTTTGGATGTAATGCAGTTCGAAGCCGTTCCGGACAAGTTCTCTATGAAAAGAGTAGGCCCCGAGATGGCAATCGGCAGAATGCGAGCTGCGCGGCAGTCGACCAAGGTGCATGTATATATGGAGTCGATGCCGGTGCAAGTGCGGTATGGGGTCGACGCTATGATGCCACCCCACCCAGAGGTTGCACCACTCTGTCTGATGGTCACTTTACCCTGGAGTAGTAATCATTAATTTTGGCGTAGGTACACATACGTGACAATGTTCTAAGGCTCGCAAGATATTCCATGACCCTGGTGGCGTTAAGCGTGGTGCCACGCTAGCAGCAACCGCCGGCTCTTCTACTTGCAATGAAGGCCCTGATATTTACGCCCATTATTATACCACGGCTCCTTTCCCGGCGGTCACGGCGATATTATTAGAGCCGCTAAGGCGAGTCTGCAAAAACGGTGTTCTTTTTTTTTTTTCGAGACCGCTGGCAATTACTGCTCCCCCAAGGCCGCGTCGTCGTCCGGTCAATGGACCCTGGTCACCGCACAGAGACGCAGATGCAGGAGACTCCACTTTGCATCTGTTCAGGGTTCGTGAAGTTCGTTTGCTGGCCTAGTGTATGCGGTCGAACCGCATCGAAGGCGCCGATCACGAGGCGCTGTCGTGTGGACCTGAAGTGGGTCGTGAAAGGAATCTTGCAGGAGACATTGTCGGCCGGCGACGGATTAGACCACGACGGCTCATGTTAGGCTACGGTGTGAAAGCATCCAGTCTTAATGTGGCGTTTCACAGAGTTTGTGTTGTGCTGTCCCCTCAGAGGCATATGGAAAGCCGCAGGGCCTGGAAAGCACAACTGCGCGCGTCAAATACGAGAACGCAATAAGAAGAGAATAGTTTACAAATCAACACGCAAATATTGGTGATCTACGTACGCTTGACGGCTGTCATGGACACATATCGGATTGAACTCCGATCCTAGTACCCAAAAGCAGCCCAGAACCCGTCGTCCCGGCTTCGGTATGAGGAGACCGCGGCAGACTTCACGGCAGCCTTTCCCTTGGCGGAGCCAGTCTGTTTAATCTTTGCAGAGTTTCCTCGGCCAGCCCGGTGACGAGAACTGCTTCTCGTAATGCTGTTCTCTTGAACGATCGCCTGCGGTGATTTGTGGTCTTCGCGTGATTTCTATTGAAGATAAGATTTCGTGTCAGGAGCTTGTCATCTTATCAACGCGTAGACTTAAACCTACCTCGTCTACAGATGGGGCTGTGGAAGGCATGTCGTTGCTGTGAGGTACTTGTGATGGAAGGGGATCGTTTGCCAGCGTTCGTTCTCGTTCATTCGAATTCTCGTTCTGGCTTGAGTGACTCCCTTGGGTAGCTCGCGGCTCGTGTTCAGCCTATGAGAGAGAGTTGATATATCATTCTAAGCTCGGAGGTGTCGAGCGAAACGCCGTACCTCAGGTTCGGTTGTCAGCATCACGGACAGATACGCCTTCTGCATCGCGCCCAACAGTCGAACCGCTTGACCTTTCCGTTGACCCCATTGTAGAAGGGCGGCTTGCTTCTCATCGACGTTCGGGTGTCCTGCCAAATCCTCGGGAGAGATGGGCATGCCATCTAGAATAGCTTGCAAAATCGGAACAGCCTCGTCGAACATTGTGACTTTGAAGCCCCGAAGCGAGAATAAGATTTCCGGTAATCAAATAATTTACTCTAATAGAGAGGACGCACCGAATTGCACCCTCTTTGACCCAGGGGGCTTTTGGGAAACATGAGTTATCGACTTCGGCCTGGCTGGAGTCGTTGAGTCGGGTAAAGGTTGTTCACTTGAGGATGATGGGGCATTCGATAACGTGCTTTCGGTGTCGGTGATGTCGTCATCCAGAGGTTTTTCTTCCGAGTTGGCGGGGTGATCGTGTGCGGCGTTGACTGTTGGGTCGTTCATTTCCATGTCCTGTGGAAGGTCCGGAGGTAATATCCGCTGAAGCCCCAAAACAGAACCAGTAGCGTCCTCCTCTCGTTTTATCTTCTTAAAACGGCGCGGTGGGTGTTCGGAATCATCGTCACTGAGATATCTCTCCGAGCCGCTCTTCCGACTTCCGTCAGGGGTCCCGGCAGTCTGGCGATCGCCCCCTCGCGTTCGGCGGTTGGAACGAGGTATTTGATCGGCTTCAATCTTTAAAAATATCCATGCTCCCTCACTGTAAGGTTTCCCTTGGGCCTTGTTTTGGATTGCATTTAGCATGTGCGGCTCTTGCACGGAGGTCAACATGAGTGGGTTATCGAACGTTCCCTCATCTTTTTGTGCGGATTTTGCCAAAATGCACAGAAAGTGATCGAAAACCTGACGTAGATATAGGGCTGAGGCTTGCTCTTCTGTTGACATTGGACTTTTTGATTCGATGCGTTCCCAGAGAGAGTGCATGTCGGCCTCGATTGCCCGCAGATTCTCTGCCACGGCATTAGCTACCAAATACCATCTTCCCAAACAACGGCTGGGGTCTAGTGGCGGTATTAAAGAAGGCCGACGGTAATCTGGTCCGTTCACGTTTGTGGGATACGCGTCGGTGCGCCTGGCGCGCGAGTGTAGAAGCCATCCCCGTGTTTCGTCAAAGAAAAATATGGCGGGTCGGCCCAGGACTGAATTTTTCTGAAGCGCTGGCGGCTTCCATAGCGGTGCATTACTTGGCTGTATTCTCCGCTGCGGGCGAGATACGAAGGACATTGATCGGAATGTTAAGAAGGGAAAAAAAAAAAAGGGAACGAGGGAATGCCGGTTCCAGCGTCAAACTCACGTTGAGGTATGCTTGCCAACTGGATTCGTACGAATTTCCCTTCGCTGGCATTGAAATGTTTCTCTCAAAATATTATTGGTGTGCGGCAGATAGAGCGGATGAAAAGGAGGTCTTTGATGGTTGGGCGGGGAACTCTCGAGAGATTAACGTTTTGCCTAGGTAGCCACCTCACCAAGCATCGTCAAATTGACGATTTCAGGATCCGGTGTTTCACTCCTGGACCTCACCCAACACTAGTAGATTTTACTTTACTTTCGCCAGTCGTGGGGATGCACTTCATCGGGCGTCAACAAATCAGCTGTAACCTGGTGCAGGGACTCGGGAGAAATCCTGGTCCAATAAACGCTGACCGAGGATATGAATCGCAGAACTTGCGCTCTGCTACGGTTGGGCAGGGGACTGGCGCTTACTTCCCTGCCAGGTCGCTCTCAGTGCACTCAAGAAGGACGGACGGGATAGGTTGCTAAGAATCAGATCTGAAACGTGTTGATTAAGGTGAAATGGGACAAGAAGTGTTTCACATCCTGTTTGCTGGGCTACTATGGTCCAACGGCATCGAGAGCGGGAATCACGAGGCGCCTGGATGTCTTCCTTGCTTCTCGACCCTGAGGTCACCGTCCAGACCGGCATGCAGTAGAAGAGAGAAGACGTTGTCGGCCGACGACGGATTGGACCACGATGGCTCGCGTTGGGCAAGGCAGTACGAGCATCCGGTATTAATGCGGTGTCCTGGTTGATATCGGGCATTGGTATGAGCGTGTTGCTTTGGCGTCTAAACTTGGAACTTTGGTTCGATGCCACCTGGATGTTCTAATCTTGTGCAGGATATGTTTCGCTGGAGGTAGACGACAGCTAGTAGTAGTTGCCAGAAAGTTGCGGTGGTTGCGGAGGGCTCTTGATGCCGAGACCAGTGCCGTTCAGGACATTTGGATCAAGACCACATCCAAGTCCTTGTTCATCCCACTCTCCTTTCACCTTACTCCTCGTTTCCCTCCCTCCTCTCCCCTTCCTCTCCTTTCTACTACACCACATAGTCACGACGACAGACGATATGCACGGTAGACAAGTCCCTACATTACTTGCAACACCTCCCTCAAACTCAAATCTGCCCAGACGGCCCTATCACCCAAAGCATACCCAGTCCACCTCGTCCAGCTCTTCCACCAACCCAGAATCAGCGTTCTCCACCTTACTCCTCCCAAGCGCACGTCCAAGCATCGACAGCAACCGAAGTTCGGGCGAGTACACGGCTGCCACCATCTTCTCGATGTACAGCGACAACCGTCAGTCCATTTTGGGAGGTGTTGAGAAAGAGAACGACTTGTCATCAGGACTGGCTTCCGATGCACGTCTATCTTCATACACCTCACCTTCACCCCCACCACGCCAGTCCTCGTCAAGAGGCACCTCGTACTACCAAGACGAGAGCGGTCACTTGTCAGTCGGAACGTCCGCCGCGGGTTTTACCGCTGGGAAACACGCACCAAGGACGTCGATGCTGGACTACCATCGTCCCCCATCCTCCCGTCCAACCTCAAGGTTAATACCACGGCTATCAGATTCACCTGAACAATACTCCACACCACTACCACCACCAACGCTGGAAACCGCCGTTCAGCCAGCGACGCCAGTGTCGACGCCTCCATCACCGCTATTCAACGCTACCGGAAGCTTCGACCCTGGCCAACGCACATCATCGCGTTCCCCATCACCGAAACTACGCCTCCTCCCCGTTCCTGATCGCCTCTCAGCGTCTCGCCCGGATTCAGCAGCGTCCTCACAAGGTTTCGAAACGCCGTTACCATCCCCATCCACTTCAGCCTCGTACCGGACACCATCGGTGTCGCCGAGCGGTATACCCTCAGACAACGGTGACGCTGGGGAGGATGTAGATTCATTCTACGTACGATCTACCTATGCTCGGCTCGACCAATCGGGCGTGCCTGGCGATGGATACGAAGAAGGTGTCGAGCGGACCAGAGCACGAGCGCCGGGGAAGGCGCAGAAACGAGCGACGGTCTTCAACGAGAAACTAAGCGAACTATCTCAGAAGGAAATCGAAATCCTGAGTAGCTTGGATCGGTTCGTCTTTTCTTTCTCTCCCCCCCTATGCGCACGGCGCTTCGCTTCGCATGGTCCGAATTGCTGACGCTGTTCCTGCAGGTACGGTTTCAAACCACCCAAGATGAGCAGTCATCAAGAAAACAGGCTGGCCCTGATACCCCTCGCACCGCTAAAGACGGACCTGAGGCCCATCAAGACTCCACCATTGTCCCCACCAGCACCGGCAAATGAGATCCGAGACATGCCTCCCATGAGCGGAGTAGACCCGAAGGAGACCACGCGGATAGACAAGTGGGCTCGGATGATGAAGGTAGCTCAGAGGGATAAAGGCGGGAATATCGAGAGGTGGTCGTTTGATGAGAAGAAAAAGCGCAAGGTCAGACTCGCGCTTTCCCCGGCTGCTGCGGTTGTGGCTAACCCAGAGACTGAACAGTTGCGCGAACGAGTGTACAAAGGTGTTCCCGATCGATGGCGCTCAGCTGCCTGGTGGACGATCATCGACAGCGCCCGTCTAGAGGAAGTTTGCCCGCCAAACGTTTCCACACCGTCAAGACCACGAGTTCCAACGTCACAGCTGATAGACCTGTATCCATCTTTGGTGGACAAGCCGTCGACGCATGATATTCAAATCGACTTGGACGTACCGAGGACCATAAGTGGGCATTTCATGTTCCACACGCGGTATGGGTCTGGGTGAGTTTCGCGATGTCCTATTATGCGGGATGCGAGAACAGCTTACTCATTTCCCCCGTTCATGGGATAGACAACGAGCGCTGTTCCACGTCCTTCACGCTTTCTCGCAATTGTGTGACGACTGCGGGTATTGCCAAGGGATGGGTCCAATAGCAGCGACCTTGCTTTGTTATCTTGAACCCGAGGTTGGTTGGTCTCGTTGGAGTCGTGGGCTTGCATCGCGAAGCTGACGGAGTGCGACCATTTTCCAGCGCGTTTATGCCTGCTTGGTCCGAATACATGACTCCTACGACATGCACTCGATCTTCTCGCCTGGGTTCCCTGGTCTTCTGGAAAGCATCTACGTTCAGGAGAAGCTTACCGAAAAGTTAATGCCGGATGTGTATAATTCGTTTGTGAGTATCCCCCTCACAAATTTAGTTGGGGCGTTTTGCTTACAATCGGCTATTTGGAATTTTCGTAGAAGAAACACATGATTTGCTCAACGTCATATGCCACGAAGTGGTACATCACACTCTTTGCTAATACGTTCCCTTTCCAAACTCAACTTCGATTATGGGATGCATTCTTCCTTGAGGGAAGAGACGTAATCGTTATAATAGCGCTATCGATAATTTGGGTACTTCGAGGTACGAGCGTCAGCAGTCAGACGGATCGGGAACGACTTGACCCTGACGCTGCCTTTGTTGAACGATAGACCACCTTGCTTCCGCTCAAGCGTCCTTTGAAACCATTCTATCACTCTTGTCATCGTTCTTTTTCGCCGAGTCGGAAGATGCTCTTCTGTCGTGGATACAGAATGCCCTTGGTGACAAGAAGCTGAGAGCTCAGATGACTGGTTGGAGGTCCGAGTGGAGGCAGCTCGTAAAAGAAGGCAAGGAGGGGACAGCTCTCCTATAATATTTCTTGTACCTCCGGTCTCGCAACCATGTCTTGGAGATCTTTGCTTACTCGCCCCCCGTTTATTGACACCTCGCGTTGCTCCGTTCGTTCTGGTTTGCCTTTCCCTTTCCTTTTTTCTTTCTGGTGTATTATTTCGCTGCGATTATTTTATCCGCTGGCTTTTTTGCCTTGACCGTTTTTATTGGTCCGTTTATCAGTGGTGCGCTCGCGAGATGACCCGCCCGAAATGGGAGTGAAAGTCTAGACATTGTAGAAGCCACCGATAAGAAATAATAACTACACTCCGCCACGCTTCTCCTTGCCACGCGGCCGTTGGTGGACGACCATCTTGTTTCCGTCTTTGTCGGTTGGTCGGCGAGTCCTCTTTCCCTTCAACCAACCCCAGACCGAGCGAGGGTGCTTGTTACCCTTGGATTTACCACGACCACCTCCGTGAGGGTGATCGCAACTGCACAGAGAAAGCGTTAGCAGGAGGAACTTGAAGAGATGGATTGAAGGTGACATACGCGTTCATAGCCATACCACGGACTTTAGGCCTCCTTCCTAGCCAGCGACTTCGTCCAGCTTTACCCAAGCTACGCAGCTTCCAATCGGGGTTGCTGGCTTTGCCGATGGTGGCGCAGCAGTTTTGCAGGA
>KN823001.1:7704-34501 GCA_000827465.1 Tulasnella calospora MUT 4182 | reverse complement strand
CGAAGGTGCCGCAGACCGGGAGTGACGGGTTTGTAGGTCTTGACTCGGTCTGCCTTGACGTTGAGCGTTGCGAGGACGGATTGAACTTTTGGAGCGGAATTTTTGGCATAGGATGGGAGTGTTGCGTGGAACCCCCGAGTTGAGATGCCCCGTAAGGTGGATATAGGAAGAGCTCGTAGGCCGATCATCTTGTCGACAAAGTCTCGCGGCGGGACCTTTAACGCGTCGCGGAGAGTCGAAGGAGGAGGTGGAATTTTAGAGCGTCGTGAGAAGGTGCGCTGTATTTGGGAAATTCTATGTTCGTTTCGGCTTGAGGGGCAGATGCCCCAACGGCTCATCAAACAGATGAATAGGATTAATATATTATGGAATGTAATCCATCCAGCTATTACATATAGTGAGTTTTATGACTTGGGAGTTGAGCCTGTCGTAGCGCGGCATGGCGCTTCACGACCAGTCGGGTAACTCCGCTTGTCATAAATGATGGAAAGATATACTCTACTATGCCACAGATCCTAACAAAGTCCGTACACTGAATCTAAGTAAATTACAGACATCTACAACTGGTGGCATGGTGGCGGGTCGTGAGAATAGCTTCCTTCTTCGAGCAAGTCGATGTTCGTATTTCCACCAGGACAACCTTTCACTCTTGACTGCCCTGCCCCGCCCACGATACTACTATGGACGAGGACGATAGCATTGACACCGTTGACAACAAGGCTGTAAACGAAGTGAGTGCCTATTTCTAATCCGAACCCTGCTGCCTGGTGCTTACTGCATATCAAACGCGTCGCTAGGAATACAAGATCTGGTGAGGGCGCCCGATAATTCATCCACGCACCAAGATGTTAACATTCAAGCGTTCTCAGGAAGAAGAATGCGCCTTTCCTTTACGATGTTATAATAACTCACGCCTTGGATTGGCCTACGCTTACGATCCAATGGTTCCCCGATGCTGAAACGCCACCAGGGAAGAATTATACCGTCCATCGGCTGCTAATGGGCACGCATACGTCCGGAGCGCAGCAGGATTACCTCCAGATTGCCCAGGTCCAGATTCCTAATCAAGTATCTGGGGATGACGAGGATGACGATCTAGAGGACGACGAGGATGGAGACGGCATGGGACGGGAAGCGTATGACGATGAACGAGGCGGTATGTCCTTCTCCTCCGTCTGTTGGGAGCTTCCGCGTGCTGACAACCGGACTCTATTTATTTAGAGCTAGGAGGCTACGGTCGGAACCCTCATCCGTCTCGCATCCAGGTCGTCCAACGCATACCGCATAAGAATGAAATCAATCGCGCCCGCTACATGCCTCAAAACCCAGACCTCATTGCGACCAAAACCACCACGGGCTCGATATACATCTTCGACCGAACAAAGCATCCCAGCGAACCTCCAGCGGGCAAGGAGACCGTCTGCAAACCGGATATCGAACTGGTTGGACAAGCTAAAGAAGGGTAGGATCTTCGTCCATTGCACCCCGGTCGATGAGAAAGGAACCTGATTGCGGACTGCTTGGATTTAGATTTGGGATGGACTGGAGTCCTCTCAAACGCGGACACATTCTTGGAGCTTCGGAAGACATGACAGTTTGCCTATGGTACGAACCTCTGGCTTTTCGGAAGGCAGAGGTTGACCCCATTATCCCAAAGGGACATCAATGCGTACTCAAGAAACAACCCTCAACTTGAACCTCTCAGCGTTTTCCGAGGACATAGCTCGATTGTAGGAGTACGTAATTCGGCCCTCTTCTTGGTTCAATGAGGGTGCTGAGTATCTCTGCAGGATGTGTCTTGGAACGGAATACAGGAAAATGTATTTGCCTCTGTCGGTGACGATAAAATGCTGATGATGTATGTTCTGCTTGGCTCGCCAAAAGCCAATCATCCTAACCTTACCTTTCGTATAGCTGGGACACGAGAGATCTGGATCGAACTCGACCGACGCAGAGCATCCAAGCCCACGAAAAGGAGATTCTTAGTGTCGCCTTTAGTCCCAGCAGTGAGACATTGATCGTGACGGGATCCTCAGATAACGTATGTGAAGCGCATTGTTTCCCATAGCGATCCTCGTACTGACACGTGACCCAAACAAAGACCGTCGCCTTGTGGGATACTCGCAACCTCTCAGTCAAGCTCCACTCCTTTGAAATGCATCAAGGAGAGGTTCTCAGTCTTTCTTGGTCTCCGTCGCACGAATCGATCTTTGCGAGCGCAGGTGCCGATCGACGAATCAACGTCTGGGATCTTGCAGCGATCGGCCTCGAGCAGTCTCCGGATGACGCGGAGGACGGTCCGCCAGAACTCCTTTTCGTCCACGGCGGTCACACGAGCAGGCCCAGTGACATCGCTTGGGCTCCTGTGGGACATGGTCTCGGGAACGGCAAGAAGCCTGCCGGATTGGACATGGATTGGTTCATGGCGAGTTGCGCGGAGGATAACGTGGTTCAGGTCTGGAAGATGGGCGAAAGCGTATATGCGGGCGAGAGGAGAGTAGTCGAAATGGAAGATCTTGAGTGATAAGCACTCGAATCGTAAAATAAAAATGCTTCGGACTGCCTCTCGTTTCGTGCTGTCCCCGTGACGTGAACCTTTGAAACAAAACAAATCCAAAATTGGGTGTCGTGGGAACCACCCGTTGTGTTGTGTTCGTGACTGGGATAGGCGCGCCCACACTCTCCAACTCTCCTGAACCCGCGACACCCCAATCATGAGCAGCCTCACCTTGGCCTTATCCCATGCGGGACCTAGCACTCTACGCTCTATTCTCTCTAGCACGACCAACCGCCTATCCCCAACATCCGATCCGCTCGAGGTCGAGAACGACCACTTAAAGACCCAACTCGACCTCCAAGCAGCCATTGCCACTCAGTACGAAGAAGACCTATCCGCCAAAGAACACTATGTGGAACTACTCTCCCTCAAACTTAAGCAGGCCGTGAAGACGGCCGAACGGTGGAGGAGAGAGGCGGAGAAGGACAAAGTGTTGTTGGCTAGCGTCCAAGACGTCCTGGAGCATGAGTGCGAAGGTTTAGAAGAGGAACTCCGAGCTGAACGAGCCGCTGCAATGTCAGCCAGTACTCAGACCTACGAAGAATCAATGCGTTCCGATATCCCTGGCAAGAATGCCTCCCTTCACGCTTCCAACCTCTTCGCCGCTTCTCACAGAAGTCGGCCAGGTTTCAACCGATCCGCTATCTCCGCAGCTTCATCACTGGGCGAGAGGGATGTATCCGAATATGAGAGCTCGGTGGGGAGGAGCGAACAGATGTCCGTTTCCCAGCAAGACGTTTCCCGAGCACAAACAAATCCTGAAGACTACGGCTCCCGCTCTGCTCATACAAGCAACCTGTTGTCCGAGGCCGATGCAGCCGAAAGTAGCCAGTCGAACGACAGGTCCCAGAGTCAATCCGCTTCCTCCCCTGTGAGCCTATATCCCGAGCAGTTGTTAAAGAGCAGTATCTCACCTTTACTATTTAGGTTGACCGCGAGGCTTTTCTGAGGCAGAGTCAGCAGCTAGAAGCTGTTATTCGAGAACGGGACCAGGTGAAATCTCCTGTTAACAATAAGGCTCCAAGCACACGTTGTTTGTTAACTCGCTGTGTCTCATTTTTAACAGCTTCTTTTGGACCTCGAAGCCGAGCAGCAAAACTCTCAGCGTCTAGCGGCCTCTTTGTCGGCGGCCGATAGCCAACTGACGATCTCCGCATCCGCTTTTGCTACGGCCAAGGAGACCATTAAGGAGCTTCAAGCCAAAGAGAGGGATCATATTCGGGCTCGTGAAGCTGCTGAGGAGCAAACGACATCTGTCCGTCAAGAATTGGAAGCTCTACTGGATGTTCTGCAGGAGGAGACAGCTGGACTGCGCTCCGCCCACAAATTGGAGCTCGATCGCCTCACGTCGGCTCATCGCGACGCAGAGGAAGAGTTTACCGCTCGAGAAGAGTCGTATCGCACTCAGGTTGACGACTTACAGGAACAGCTAGACGAGGGCGACGCCAAGCTTTTGGCTGCCGAAGATCGACTCAGATTCCTAACATCCGAGGTGGAAGGTCTGAAACGAAACATCGAGACGTTGGAGTACGAGAAGGAGCATGCCGAGCGCCATAGCTTTGACAGTGGCGAGGCGCAGAATCGCATTCAAGCCCTCGAGAAGGAGTCTGAGCGGGCAAGGCGCCGGGTTATGGAGCTCGAGAGGGGAAGCGGAAATAAGGAAATGGAAATCACTAAGCTGCGAAAGAGGCTCGAGAATATGGAGGAAGACAAGGACGGTTTGAATGACGCCTTGGATATGAAGCAGCAGGAGCTGGAAATGGTAAGGCCAGGCCCCCCGCCTCTTTTGAGCCGTCTCTAACTTGCGCTTCTTCCTCTTAGCTCAAACGCAAACTCGGGGTTCGGGGCACTGGCGGCATGACACCTCTTCCAACGCGTGCAGGGCTGGGTCGAACCCTCTCGGTTCCCGACTCGGCTGCTTCAATCGCTTCGTCCTCCGTTACTGAATCTGTCGTTGAATCTCGTCCGGGACCACTGCTCGACACCATGAACCTTCTCGGTCGCCGATCCCTGTCAGTGAGCGGCATGTCTGCTGCCATCAAGCCCACAAGGCACTACAGGATCGCTCCACGACCTTCAAACCCCATGGAGACGTTGAAGCACCCCAACTCGTCAAGCAATTCGGTGTCACGATCTGCCCTCGAAGGTACGTAGGCTCGATTGATTGCAACCTTTCTGAGAGACTCGGCCGATCTGACGCTCCTCCGTCGTACCGACAGATTCCAATGTCACTGAAGATATGGCTGCGACTCCGCGTGCTCCGACAAGAGACAAGGAGAATCGACGCGCGATCCTCGTCCCCGCTTAACTCGCCCCCCATATCCCTCCGTTTCCCTCTCCTATTTCGTTTCGATTCTGCGACCCCGCTGCACTGTATATGTGTAATATTCATTCTTTGATTCTGATCTCCTTTTTTTATTCATGTGAATGTGCATTGCCCTTTCGCTATCAACCACTCTTTCGTTTCCTCTTTATATATTCAGCCTACTGTGGTCACTATAATGTGTTAGGCAAGCGTGTACCGTGTGCCGTCCGCGCACTAGGCCGACAAGACACGATTCCCTATTGTTTGATTTGAAGTGTCGTTTTCCGACCCATACCTTCCTCTAAGGTCCTGAATGAAAGGTACGAGGCTAGTGTAGCTTGCCAGGGAGCGACCATGCTCAAACAGTTGGAGCCGTTGACTGAGCGACCTGAGAGAAAGTTGAAGGTCGTTTACATAATAGTTAAACAACGCCAGGAGGTCATCTAATATTAAAAGGTGTACAGTAATACTATGTGATACGAAGTTCAAGTCTTCCTAAGTTTGGGATGCCGTGGTGGCATCTCCAGCAAGCTCCTGCAGTTGGAGCATTTGACGGGCATTGGCTGCATCCTTCAGAGCGCGTGCAAGAGTCTCCTTATTACCGACTTGCTCAGCAATTTCAGCGGCTCGTTCATAAAAACATACCGCATCCCTCCAACGATTTCGGTCACGATGGACACCAGCAAGGCCCGAGAGAGCGGCGGCTCTGCCTTGCTTGTCACCGATGTCGGTACAGATTTCCAAGGCCTCGGAGTAGAGCGAGAGGACCTTGTCGTATGCGCCTCGATGCCGATGCACGTCGGCGAGAGCTTGCAAAGCTGAGGCTCTGCCTTTTCTGTCGCCGAGGTCGGTAGAGAGTTCCAAGGCGTCGGAGTAGAGCGAGATGGCCTCGTCGTAGTCGCCCTGATGTCGACGCAAATGAGCGAGAGCCCACAGAGCTAAAGCTCTGCCTTTCTTGTCCCCGAGGTCGGTAGAGATTTCCAAGGCCTCGGAGTAGAGCGAGATAGCCTCGTCGTAGTCCCCCCGACGCCGACGCACATCAGCGAGACCCCACAGAGCCGAGAGTCTGCCTTCTCGGTCGCCGGGATCAGTGCGGATCTCCAAGGCCTCGGAGTAGAGCGGGATTGCCTCTTTGTACTCGCGTCGAAGCCGGTGTGCATCAGCGAGACCACACAGAGCTGAGGCCCTGTCTTTTCTGTCGCTAGGTTCGGTCCATATTTGCAAGGCGTCGGAGTAGAGGGGGATTGCCTCTCCGTACTGGCCCCGAAGTCGATGCGTCTCAGCGAGACACCACAGACCGTAGGCTCTGCCTTCTTTGTCGCCGAGGTCGGTCCATATTTGCAAGGCGTCGGAGTAGAGCGGAATGGCCTCTTCGTACTCCCTTCGAGTCCGAAGCACCTCAGCGAGACCCCACAGAGCTGAGGCTCTGTCTTTTCTGTGATCGATGTCGGGCCATACCAGTAAGGCGTCGGCGTAGAGCGAGATGGCCTCTTCGTACTCGCTTCGATTCCGACGCACCTCGGCGAGTCCCCATAGAGCGTACACTCTGCCTTCTCTGTCGCCTAGGTCGGTCCATATTTTCAAAGCGTCGGAGTAGAGCGGGATGGCCTCGTCGTGCTCGCTTCGACGCCGATGCACATCAGCGAGACCCCACAGACCGCGGGCTCTGCTTTTTCTGTCGCCGAGGTCGGTCCATATTTGCAAAGCGTCAGAGTAGAGCAGGATGGCCTTGTCGTATTTGTTTCGAAGCCGATGCACCTCGGCGAGACTCCATAGACCGTAGGCTCTGCCTTCTCTATCGCCGAGGTCGGTCCATATTTCCAAAGCGTCGGAGTAGAGCGGGATGGCCTTGTCGTGCTCGCCTCGAAGCTGATGCAGTTGTGCGAGATCAAGCAGACTCGGAACTACGGCTTTTTTGGTGTAAAACGTCCTCGACTCTTCAAGGGCCCGAACGAAGAAGCCAAACGCCTTCGCATATTTACCCCGAGATTTGTACATATGTCCCAAGTGCCTCAGATCGGCGATAGTGACAACTCTGTAGCCCAGCGTGTCTGATGTTGCGGAATTGTTGAACTTCGGAGGGAACATCGGCTATTCAACAAAACGTCAGTTATGTTTCCATACCCTAGAATCAGCTTCTCTCACCATTTGTTTGATAGAATTTAGAAAAAAATCAGCCGTCGGTCGTTCTGTAAGATTAATTTGCCAACACATATTCATAAGGGAGCAAAGCTCGTGAATCAACGATAGATCGTCGTAGTCAGTTAGTGATGGCAGCTCCCCCCCAAGGACGCGTTCAACAACATCAATGTCTGTTGAGGCATCTGGGAAGGGAAGAGAGTTGGTCATAACCTATTATCAAGCTCATTCGTGAGCATTGACTGCCGGCCACGTTCAAATTACAAAAGCGTTTCACCTCATAGGCTAACCACCCCAATGCCCAGATATCACTCCGAAGGCTCAGCCGATCCTCAAGCAGCAGTTCTGGAGCGGCCCAGCGAAGGGTATATTTATTGCCCGTCAGGGTTATCGTGTTGGTGGAGGCACAAAAGGTCGCGTTAAGTGGCTGTGCTAACCCAAGTCGGCTTTCAACCTGCCCGATTTGCATGCTGGTATCAGGTTGTGGGAGACGACGAGCGGAGCCAAAGTCTGTAACGATGGCGCGGCAGTACCAGTCGACCAATACATTGAGCTGCATTATTGAAGACTCAGTTCCTCAGGCGCATGATATCCCACCTTAGAACGCACCGATTTAAGGTCGCCGTGGCATATGGGTGGTTCTCGGCCGTGGAGGTATGTCAAACCCTCTGCCACATCACTAACCTAGAACAGAGTGTCTCAGGCCTAATCTTAGGAAAACCCAATTGAGCTTACCAGCCATATTCTCTCGGGGATTTCCCAATCTGCCAAGGCAACAAACTCTTTCAAGTTGCCATATTCGGCCCATGGAAATATAAGCCAAATTATGCTCTTGGATAGGTCTTCGACGAATCCTTTGAACTCGACGATGTTTCGGTGAGAGAAGCCTGCTAGGAACTCGGCTTCCCTAATTGCCAACTAGACGAACTTGAGCGCTTTACGAAACCTCTGCACGATTGACCGAAGCATTCTTACCCCTGATGCTTGCTCAAAATTTGTATTATCTCCTACCATCGGGTTCTTTACTGCAACGTGCTATGGAATTGGAGCTCAATGACTAGCCGTTCAGAGAGAAGAAGTGGATTACTAACCATCTTCTCCTCTGGTCTGAGCCCCCACCCATCTATCCACCGTTTTTTCATCCAGGCTTCCGAAATTGCCGCATGTCCTCCACGGAGCTCGCAGGCACCTTTCTGAAACGTGATCGAAGAGCGATCGATTCTTAGGCGTCCGAGCTTCTCAATTCTGGCCCTCTAGAAGCAGATAGTCTCAATAAATTACTATAATCAGCACCCATAGTTTGCACGAGACGCACTAATTTGGAGCTTGGTTCGACTCCACTACTCGGATCGGTCTCGACCAGCCGAGGAATGTCGGCATCGGCGTAGGAACCTTCGTCTGCCATCAAAGTTTTTGCATAAATGAGATAAGAGATTGTACGGGTTGAGACTTAGATCTTGGCTGTTGGTTTGGGAAGAAGGTGTGGAGGGAGGTTGTACGAGGATCGCGGTAGTGGGTTAGGGGGTCTAAACGACGGGTCTCACTGCCTCGAAGACCGTATCGGCCCTCCTCGCATTTTGCCTTTAGGCACAGGACATGAGGCAATTATCCCACGGGCTTGCGAGGATTCGCTGTGTAGCTATTCCCTCCACAGTCCGGCGATGACGGTGAGGGCTTATCGCGCAAAGGCCGCTCAGCACGTGCAACTGTTCTGCCCAAGAGGAGAGTTCTGCCAGCTTCCCAGCTCGCGCTAGGGGGTGAGGAAGTGCTGTACCGTTGTGGTTGCAGAGCGGTCGAGATAAGGTTTTGGGGTGCGCCCGAAGCGCGCCCGGCGCGTATTATAATTAGACTCTTATTACAGTAAGGTCGTCTCCAGATCTTCGAGCAACTTTCTGAATTTAAAGTCTAAAGACATATTGTTGCCTGCCACAACATTTTGAACATCCGCGTCAAGTTGGATCGTGTCTTCTGGTTGTCTCCAAAGGTGAAGACGTCGAAATTTCAATAGATGGAGTTCGAATGCCTCCAAATCCTTATTCGTTATAGAGACTTTGCAAATCATGGGGATGTCGTCGTTCAAGTGACTCGTAGAGGTTGTATTCAAACAAACATGTAGATGGCAAACCAAAACTATGCTATCCTTCTGGACCTGACAATGCCCAAAATGGTAAATCCCCATACAACACGATTATTAGGTCGATGTGCCATCTACACAGGGACAGTGCCGACGACAAAAACGGTAGCCAAGAATTCGTGAGGAGTAGCCGACGCCGTGAACATGATACTTTGGCCGTCCTTGTCCTTGTAAGTATCAGCGGAAGTGATTGAGTTTCCCTCCGTAGTAGCGGCTTTGTTCCCGTCTTGGGGGTTGCTTGACTCTACAACCCCGGCTTGCTTTGGTCCTCTGACCGGGGCTATCCATCCCTAAAGGAAATAATCTTAGTAGCGAGCTCGCTCCGGAAGAACTCGATACGAACTGAGGCAAACGTCCAGGTGGTGTCCTGAAGCGAGCAGGCAGGGCATTTAGAAATCTGGCCATTCGAATTACTCTTCGATGAAACCGAATACGACTTACATCATCGAGTTGGACGACCCATGCGTTGCCCCCATTAACCCCACCACCCATGTTGCTAGCTACCAGTTCATACGTGGTCGATTGGCCTGGCAGGATGGGAACCATTGGTTCCGTCTCATATTTACCAGGGCCGAAGTAAGTGCCGTCTGCGGCAAAAACAATTGGGCTAAGATTGCGGAGATGTGAGCCTTGTAGTACTTGCACGTTGTAAAAATAAGGATCTCGCACTAGGGAGTATTATTGCTGACAGTAACGTTCATCTAAGAGGTTTTCCGGTGTGTCACTTTCCATTATCGTGCAGGTGGAGCTGGTTGTAGGTCCATACCTTAGGTAAAAGCACTTTCACGGTCGATGGTATCCCTAGCGTTTGAGGTAACGACTATGAATTATAGGAGTTGAATTGCGAGTGAAGAAGAAACTCACAAAATCTGGGCTAGCGGATTGCTGAGGACCCAGACGATCAAATGGCGTACCTCTTTATACCATTTGGCTTCAAAAATAATAAGCGCTAAAAGCAAATGTCAGTGATGGGCGTCCCGAATACCAACTACGGCAGACCACGCCAAGGAGCCAAGAACAGCCCGCTTGTGGGACTCATCCCTTCCCATGGTTGTAATTGCCCTCTTGTTGGGGCTTACTACAGCGCCTTGCTTCAGGTGCAGTCTGAGATAGTCTTGCGCGCTTCGAATAGGGAGACCGATTGCATCACGTGCAGAGTCGCGTCTTTGCGTGTGAGGGCGCTAGTTGCTTGCGGCGAAAGGACCACCAAGTTGAACCTACACCTATTGCCAATTGACGCTGTTACTAACTCGTGAGGGAGCGTAAGGGTGGGGGGGGGGACCAACTGGCTCAAGCCATATCTCAAAATGGTCGTTAACTGTCGACTGCTTAGAACCTTTGCTTGAGAACGAGTGGTGGTTCATAGAGCTCGGCGGATCGAGTCCTTCGCTAAGCGCTCTCTCAGTGAGCCTCTCCGATAGCTGCAAAGCCACTCAATAAGTCGAACGTTTGTCGGGCATCTCTAGGTCTTGGCATGACCGCACATACAAACTCCGGTATCGTCTAGCGCTTATAGTACCATCGATGTTAGCGGGGCGATTAAACGCTACTCATACATAGTCATACATGAAACAAGTCTTTACGATCGTACATGGGAGTATCGAGAGCCCAAGGCAGGACATCTGACTCCTGGATACCATGAATGGCTTCCCTACCCATATGGAGTCCTTCGTCTGAATGGCTTGACAAATACAAACTTCGCTGGCGGGATCGTTCTGACATCGGCAATAGTGTATATACACCGAGCGGCATTAGATCATACCCCTCAATCGGTTTGTTGGATAACCAATTTCTGGAAGCGAGCAGTCAGCTCCGCTCACCCCTTCACAGAATAGCGACCTTACCACTGTTTTTGCTTGGGTATTGCTTTTAATGAAAGCCTCGGAGTCCGCAACAATGAAGATATTCGGGGACACGACGCAGACCGCAAGGGCGATTTCTTCCCGAAATTAGTCAGCTCCAACATCCAGTAGACGGGGGATCGGGATCCTTCAGTGCGAACGTACGAGTTTCTCCCTTCTTCCATGTAAGGGCCACTTCTCCACTGGAGGAGACAGTACAGGTTACCATCTGGAATGGGTTTGGGCTGTTCCGAGACGATGTGCCCTTCTCAAAGTTGAATACCGACAGGTGTGCGTGGCTGGGAGGCTGATAGCGTTAGAAACCCGCAGGTCGGCCAACCTTCTCACCCACCTTGCAGATCCATACCCAATGTTGGGCGATGCTTCATTCCAATGTACGCCTAGCCATGAGTATCGTGGGCCGTCCTAAAAGCTCCCTCTTCCGTTAGCGGGCATTCGGCCGGTTAAAGAACGCTAGGTGTACTCACACTCCACTCGAGAAAAGGTAATTCAGGCGCAGTTTGACCGCGCACGTTGAATGCTCTTCTCACATCATCAGTGAGCACGATTGTATCCTTATTGATGGGGGTTTCTACATAGTAAACGGCACCAGATCCCTCCACTACGACCTTCAGGATACCACGTAAAGGAGTCATCGGGACTGTAATATCCTTTTTTTCCAAGGGCACGACGCGCGGAGTGGTAGGGGAATCAGGTGATCTTGGGTTAAGTTAGTATAATCGTTCATTTGCATAATGGCATGAGGAACGACTTACCCTTCTTTCACTTCGTCACCCACCAGTGACCAACGGTCGATCATAGCGGCTTGCAACTTAGACCAGTCCTCTTGAACATCTTCAGGGAGCCGGGAATGCCACACAAGAGCCTTATCCGACAAGTACACTGACGCCAAGTCAGCCATCCAAACAACATCTCGAAGTTTGCCTTCTTTCCATGCGGCTGCTCGAATGCTTCGAATGAATGCGCTGCACGCTTCCCAGCTATCTCCCTTAAAAGCTTGTACTAAAAGAAACGAGTCGCGTTAGCGAAGACCGACTGTAGCGCTGCCCGTAACAGGGAAGCATTCACCATCGTGTATGATTGACATTTTCGAGGGAGGCGTTGATAGTCTCGGAGATGATTGCTGGGAGGACTACAGTTGAAGTAAGAACGGTAATGCTGGTAATGCTGTAACTCTTTTAGGGAGTGGTGGAGGACACGGTCGGTTTTGAGATTCCACAAGCATGGAGGAGGCGTGGTTGGGTCATGGCCTTTAGGTCACACGACGCAATTGTCACCCCGTTATCATTTAAAAGTTAGGCAGGCTGAACTATTGCACTCACTGAACTCTGAGATACTGGAACGCAAAAGAGGTTTGTGAAGAACAGCACACTCCCGGTGTCACTGTGTTGTGCATATCTCGAAGTGGATTCCAGGGGGAGGCGCAAATATACCATAAATGTGGGCACTATGCAGTTAGACGACGGTTAGCCTTTGGTATTAATACGGCTTCGTGTCTTTGGGTAAATGTCGCGCGTCGTACTGTTGCGAGATATGAAACAGCTCATCCATCTCAAGGGGTGGAGGGCTAATTGGGTAAAGGGCTGCACTTTGCCCCAGACCTTCGCTTCCAGTCGGTGCTCGACTTCCATGTGACCCGTGTTTCTAGCTTCGTACATATTGAGAGACAAGAACGGCCGGGATGAAGATGCCGCTCTCGGCACGACGCCAACTTGGCATTTCTGTGGCTTGGCAGCGGAACCAATCGAGCACTGTGATATTTATAGCAGGGGTCATGCACTCATCAAGCACCAAGGACACTCCCCATCGTCGATATCATGAAAGTCTTTGCTGTCGGCGCATCTCGCAACGTTGGCTACTATTCGTCTCTAAGCTTGCTTAAGGCTGGTCATACCGTCGCTTTTCAACTTCGGAATCCGTCTTGCTTCGACAACGATACGGAGATCCAACCTTTCGTCGCATCGGGCCATGTCAAACTGATCAAGGGAGATGCCATGGTCGAGGAAGAGGTCCGTAATGCGTGGGCCGAGGCGAACGCGGATGGTGTAGCGGTAGACCTCGTGCTAGTCACCATCGGTAAGCCTCGCTCCACCGCTCCTCATGATCACAAAGGGATATTTAGCTTAAATTTACGTCATGTTACAGGCCCTCCTCAGAAATTTACTTTGACCAAAGGTTGGGTGATCGACCCACTCAACCTCTGCAGCGCGTCCATCTTGAACGTTCTTTCCGTCCTTCCTCGCGACCCTGCGCAACAACAGCCTCGCGTCATCGCAGTCACTTCCGTCGGTGTAACCAAAGAGTCTCATGCCAAACTCCCTTTTCTGTTCAAAGGTATATACGCTATGCTCGCCGTCCCTCATGCCGACAAGCTCGGAATGGAGAAGGCTATTTATTGGTCTGCGGGATGGGAGTGCACGCTGTTGCCTGAAGGATGGAAGGAGCGACTCGGGGGATCTGAAGGGTGGCTCAAGTCTGCGGTCATCGTGAGGCCGACGATGCTTACAGATGGAGTGGAGAAGGCCAAATACAAAACGGGAGAGAACCTTTCCGGGCTCTACAGCATTAGTCGGAAGGATGTGGCGCATTTCATTGTCAACGATATCTCGCAGAACTGGGAGAAGTGGGACGGAAAGGCTGTCGCGATTGGCTACTAAAGGGCTATCGAACGATACCGCTGGTTCCTGTAATACATATGTAAAACTCGTGAACTATGTAGTAGTTCACAAAGAATTGGCCAATTTAAATCAATCTCTCTTGCTTTATCTCACAGAATAACTATTAATTCTCGGCGTTCTTTAGCTCCCTTTAGAAAAGCCGCTGGGAATGCTTGTGGAGGGCTCAGCACGTGATCGGCGCGGGACTTCTGTAGAGGAGATATAGCAAATAGAAGACCACGTAACGTGCTATAAGTTACGAAGGGCTGAGGGGCTCGAGCTTCCTCGACGTAAGAGTTTAGCCTTGACTTGAGGGGAGGTTGTGAGTGGAAGGATATGATGAAATCACGTGAGTTGAATCATCCACGCAGATATTGCGTCGACGGCGAGAATGACAGCTTCCAAGTGGTGAGGATCGTGGTGATGAGCGGCATAGAGACGCTGGACAGATGGATCAAACAGGAAGGCATAGCTTGGCTTATTTTCTCATTCAGCTGCCGGCTCTCCGCACCCGCACCCATTGGGGCATACTGAACAATTGCAAGAGAAAGCAGATCTATTACGCTACAGAATCGTATCAGTTAACAACATTTCCATCACCCCGTCCCGGTATACCGATGTTTTTCATACCGTGCCCACACGGTCTTGAACAGACCCCGACCATCGGAAGTTAACGACTGATAAACCCAGTCCCTCCTGTTCTCCCCAATCATACCACATAGCTCCGAGATACCTTCATCCAGCTCCCGTCGAACAGATTTACTGAGAGTTGTGAGACCCCCGGATCTGGTGTGGTAGGAATCGGTGACGGTTCTAACGTACGCAATGAGGACAAAGGTGGCGTAGTTCGAAAACGCTAGCCAGAGGATCGACATCAGTTACTCTCGCACACTTCAGCTCAAAGAATGCGCTCACAAGAAGCGAGAGACTCCGCTTTGGGTGTTCGTTCAGAGGCTCGTGGCCGCCGGCTGGGAACATCCCTCCCGAATGTCTTTGTAGTTAAACTCATCAATAAGCGATTGAGTTGTCTCGCATCTTTCTCATTCAGCTTGAGGCTAGGGTCGCTCCCGCATGCGGAAACCCACCAGGGCAAACCGGACTGAATTAGCTCGATGGACTTGTTGTTCAGCTTCGATCGCCATGTATCTTGAGAGCCCGGCCTCGTACCAGGCACGTCGTAGACGGTCTTCAATGATGACAGTAAGAGGCACAAGAGCTGAGTAAAGTCTGGGAAGTGTGTTCTCAGAAGGTCGCGCTGGTTTCGGACGAGGTTTATGAGAATATTGGTGATTGCTGAGTAGATGGCTGAGGGGGTCGGTATTCCGGATGGTGACGAAGATCGAATGATGGAAGGCGTGGATGAGGGAGGGGTTAAAACACGGTACAGTATTGTAAAGATATGACCCATTTCAACGTCTCGGAGGAAGGAAGGCTAAACAGGTGCGACGTTGAGACATAGCGCCATCTATATGCCACGAACATACCTTCTCATTGCAAACCCGCTGTATGAAGGATGTGGCCTCATGCACCAAAACAAAGCAGCTCTCCAAAGAATCCGCATCCGTTGGACCGCTTAGCTGGGAAGATCGGAGCATAGCCAGAAGAGATTGCTGGAGTAGTGAATGTGCATGCTTTCCTGTACCTGCAATATGTCAAGGGGCATTTAGGGTGCAGGTAAGAGCGCCTGGTCAGGGGCACGCACCATCCGGAGCATCAACGATCAAAACTGCGCTAAGATGGAAAAGCGTACCCAAATTGCTGCAGTGGGCGGGGGTCTTCTCAGACGACGAAAGACGGGAGAAGTCGGATACCAGCCCCACCGCCGCTGAATATTGATCAGCGGACCACTGGCGCAGCGACCCGGATAGGCTGTCCATGAGTTGGTGTGATAGCTCTAAAGAAGGAGAAGCGGGATCTTAACCAAGTGCGTTTGCTGCGCTCCATTTGTGTGACGTACCCTCGTTTTCACTCTTGAAGCGGTAAAGTAGAATGAAGCAAGCTATTGCAGACTCGATTCCGTCATTACTTGAATCTTGAAGCACCTCAAGCAAAAGACGGAACACCGCGATGCCTAATGTCGCGACGGTAGGGTTCTGGCTGACTTGCGGTCTGCCCAAAAGGCGAGATAATGATGGTAGGAGATCTGCAGCACTGAAAGGGATAGGATCTTTGAAGTCACCCACCCAGCGCCGAAATTTGGTCGAGGTGCGCCAGCCGTCAATCACTATACATGCCTTGGTGAGGGTTTCGTCATCCTCCCCACTGAGTGGATTTAGGATTTGGTCGAGTTGTGCGGTCAGCCACGTCTCTAGTTGTTTGTGAAGTACGTCGAGAAGCGTGCGTGCGCCGGAGTCGACTCTGTCATTGTAAATCATTAGTAGAGCACCTCGCCAACTGTTGCTCGAGACACACCCAGAGTAACGCGTGCCTTGTACGAAGGCGTCGAGTAAACTGAATAGACTTCGCACTCGAGTACAGTTTATGGCTTCGACTTCAAAGCCTTTGAGGGCGGAAACATTAACGTCGACATAATTCTGGAAAATGTGCCGCACTGAATCCGAATCCCGAGTAGCCATGGCAAGGACACTAAAGGTCACAGTTTAAGCAGGTAACATCCATAGAGCAAGGTCCTCGACTGACCTAAACGCCTCAGAAAGTATTTTCAAAGTCACTCTTTCGAGTTCGAGGTGGTGCGAGGATGGGTTCACGCAAGGTTGACATACGGTACCGACGAGATGCTCCAAGACGCCGGGGAATTTCACCTATAAGGAAGTTTGCATCGAGTCAATTGACGGGAAAGAGTATATAGAATGACTTACAAGTGCCTCAGGGGTCATAGTTCTATCAATTATAGTCCTCACTACTAATCGCCATTCGACGGCTTCCTTCTCTGGAAGACATGATGTGGCTTTCGTTGCAGCAGCAGTAATCATGGAGTCTAGTGTAATAGCTCGAGCTGAGATAATTGGTTTCGAAGTCCGTGTAAAGTACTCCAGCGGGAAGTATAGCATCGAGCGGTAGCATGCGACGTGCTTGACGAGAGCATCGTGGCTAACGAGCCGCAAGGTCTGGGGATTCAGGAGGGCCGGAGTTGATGAGAATATGTCGATCTCTGCCGTGAGCTCCACAACAGTAGACATTAGGGCAACTAGGCAACAGGGACCGTTAGTCTGTGGGGGGACCTGGAAGCCGAGATTCCACTTACCTCGCAGTCGACGCATCTCCCAAAATTCGCCTGAAGGAAAAGTATTCCAGACTACATCTGCAACGTTGAATTGGTTCCTGGTATTGAAAGTCCCAGAGGTTGCTGCCACTCCCGTCGGTTCGACTGGTTCCAGAGCCGTAATAGGTATCTCCGAAAGACGGATGATGAGCTTCCCTAAACGCTGTAAGCACTCATCGGGAGCGCTGTACCTAGAAAGACAGTAAGTTTCCGCGCGTATCGCGGACGCAAGGAGTAGACTCACTCTAGTACGTAAAGCCATCGACTGAGCAGTAGGTCGACGAGTGCAACTACTAGATGAGACGGCGACGGTAAGTATGCAGCCTGACCGCTCCATAACGTCTGGTTCGATATTGCAGCTTCGATGTTCTGTTCGACGTGGTCCAACAAGAGGGATACTACGGTCCCGCATGACCCCGACAATGGCGGACTCGACGCCGTTGTGGCCGGTGAGGAAGATACGTAATTCAACATCACTGTCGCCTACAGAACAAGGATTTATAAGATCCGGGGACCTGAATTCAATATGGGGGAGGCTTACCGCTTCAAGTAGCAGCTCCGGATCCACTTGCTTGAGCTCAAGCACCCGGGTGAGTGATTCTTGAGGCTCGTTGTCGGCCGGTTCCAAAGACAATTCCCAAACTTTTGAAAGCTTGTCCACGCAATATCCCAACTGAAGGATCGCTCTAATGCCGATTTGAATTCTGGAGGACTCTTCTTGCGTGGATGCCGTCTCGAGTTGGGACACGAGCTGGCGCAAGACGTCACCCTTGAGAAACTTGACGCGCAAGTCTTGGAGGTATAGTTGAGTTGTTGAATCAAGCATAGCGATTGCAGAGAAGACTTTGTCTATCAGACGGGTGAGAAGCGAGAGAGCTGTCGCCGGGTCAGCGATGTCAGACGGCGCCGCAGGAGTGGTGTCCGTAACCATCTCGTCGGATTCTGCGGAATCAGTCAGTTTCGCAAGCCCCCACAGCTGCTTTAACGTGTCTGTTAGCGTCTTGACGACGTGCGGTATTTGAGACGGAGTGAGGAAGAGACGAATGGCCTGGTGAAGCTCTTTGGCGTACTCTGCACTTGCGAACAAGGGTCCACAAGAAACTGCAACGCTTCCTGAGGTCGAAGCAAGGCAATCCACAAGCCCATGGATGTGAACCTGAATTGTACGGGTCTTGCAGTGGAAACCCAGAAGGCTCGAAAGGAATGAATCGCAAGAATGGAAAGAAGATGGAGGGAGCTGAAGGAGCACGAGTTACTCGGAGTGAGACTAGCCGCAAAATGGCATGAACACGCACCCTTGAGAGCACACCGAGAATCCTGGAAGCGACAGGGTTAATGAGGTCGAAGTCTTGTTTCAGGATGGTGGTGAGGATTTCGAGACAAGCATCTCGGGCATCGTCTAGATAAATTCTTAGTCAGTCTGCGTCGCAAGATGAGTCCTATGAAGGTGGACGAACCTCGTTGCAATCCACTTATTGCAAACTCAATCTCGCTCTGCAGTACGACTTTAGCATCCGACTGCTCGGAGTCGAGATATCCTTCTTCAGTCATCGCTTGAAATAGGCCTAACCTCGTCTCCATTATGTGGCGCTTGCTCTCACTGGTTGACATCGAGAATGCCAACGGTCCCGAGAGGCAATTGGTAAGAAAATACGTCGCGGCCACTCGTACCCTCATTTCGGAGGTCACGTCTCTGTTGAGGATTTGGGAGAGATCGAGATGGGAGCGTTGTACGGACTTGATGAAAGATTGAAGGAATGTTGGGAAGAGGGGAAGCAGAACAGCTGTATCATCCCGTTCGACAGACCGTTTTAAGGAAGAAAAGAAGTGGTTCGATTGAGAGGAGGGAAACGCGGATGTTGAGGGTGAATCCGAAGGCTGCTCCATTACCAGGAGCAACCCTTCTGTTGTCCCGAACAACAAGATCTCCCCAGCCGTACGCAAGGCTACACGGAGCTCGTCGGAGAGCGTTGCAAGTTGAATGACTCTAGCCCACTTGCCAAGTCTCTCGTCCAGGAATGCTGAAATAATCTATTCGTCGGGTTATTGTCTGAAGTGGATATTTGGAGGGGGTGGACATACCCGCTTCTTGTCCTTGACCTGACCAAATTTACTGCGGAATGCTTCCAAACCCCGTGTCCAAATTCCATTGATCAGAGGGTCAGCTGCTAGTGTAGAGTCTGAAGAAATGTTGTCCAACGGCGCCCAGAAACAATTGAGGACGAACTCGTCTGTGGCCTTTGGAAGGGCCAGTGGCAGAACGTGGCGATATACGATAGCAAATGGAGCGACTATATCCGGAGATGAGCGAAGTTTGGGTATTGTGGATGAAATGACTGGAAGAATCGTTCTCCTTGCGAGGATCGTTGCGAGCCATGAGTTTGTGGACTTCGTATCCTGCGACGTGATAATGTCTGCGAGGAGTTGCCAATGGCGAGCTTCCGTTAATGGGGACAATCTGGGTATCAAGGTTCAAAATCAAATTTGTTGTTAAAGGTCTGGTAAAGAACCGATGTACCTTGAGTCCGAACCTGGGTCGCAAAGGGACTGGATTACCCAGTCCGCAATCACGGAATGCTTGCCGGGCAAATAGAGTGCTTCAGAGTGCCATCCCTCGGTCGCTAGCTCAATCTTTGATGTTGATGTGTCCTTCCCCTTGAGAGCCTTGATGAAGGCCTCTGAGGACTTTCCTGGGTCCATGGAAAATCTTCTCGGTAGGGGTGTTCGAGGGGCTGACCGTGAGACGTCGAACTTGCTGACACACACCAACACAACCACCACAAAGAAACAAAAGGTCCCTCCAACGAACATTTGTCGTTCAACCCCTCCCGTTCGTTCGACCCCAGGATCTGAGCGCACCTCGAACGTCAATCGGCTAGAAAAGGTGAGCACTGCAGCGGTACGACGTGCAAGGCCAGGACTTGATTTTTTACAACTCTCAGATTTTGTTGGCACAATGTGGGAATACTTTTCGCCAGTTCACCCGGAGGGCGGTATCAACCTTCCATTCCTTTTCACGACCTCTTTCGCCATTGGTATCATCGTTGTATGGCGACGACATGTGGACATGCAGAGCCGGGCGGTTCCCTTCACCTGGGCTGCGCCCGAGGTGCGTGTTCAAATGGTCGTATGATAACAACTCCCGCCTCATCTGTCTCTTCTCTCCCCTAGCCATCATTCCTAAACTGGACCTCTGTCAATATTCAGAGTCCAGCACTCACGTCCCATTCAGTTGACCCATCCTTGCTCCCACCGAACCACATCCAGGGCAAAAAATATATTACGTGTTACGACCCTTCCAACGGTTTACATATTGCCACTGTCCCAGCCGACGCGGAGATCGACATCAACATCAAAATCGATGCAGCGAAGCACGCTTTCGAGGCATGGAAAACGAGCTCCTTCCAAGCTAGAAAACGCGTTATCAGGAGTTTGCTGGCATGGATAGTCCGCGAGCGTGAAATGCTGGCACGTGTTTGCTGCCGTGATACTGGAAAAACGAGTAAGCCCCCACATTGCATTGTCTGTGATAATTTCAATAACGACTGCCGGATTAGTGATTGACGCTGCATTGGGAGAAATCCTCACGACCTGTTCCAAGATGGAATGGCTGCTCCAACATGGAGAGGCAGCCCTCCGACCCTCCAAACGATCTACGCCGCTTTTATTAATACATAAAAGTGCCAAGGTATACTATGAGCCTATGGGAGTTGTTGCTGCCATTGTCTCGTAAGTGTTTGGAATTTTGGACGTCGAATCATGGCTGACATTGGGATCTGATACAGCTGGAATTACCGTACGTGCTTCGAGACCCATCTCGTGGAATAACCGCCGATACTTTCTTCACAGCTCTTCACAACGTCCTTTCTCCCATCATTGCTGCCCTTCTGGCTGGCAACACAATCGTCGTCAAGTGTAGCGAATACGTCGCGTGGTCTAGCACCTACTTCGTTGGCGCTGTGAGGGAATGCCTGACCGCTTGTGGTTGGGACCCCGATATTGTCCAGCTCGTCGTTTGCTACCCGGAAGAAGCCGAAGCCCTGACTACCAGCCCCGACATCAAGCATATCACTTTCATTGGTTCAGAAACGGTCGGGAAGAAGGTGCGCGAACTCTCAGATAGCTTTTGAAGGCGTCGACGTCCTGATTTGGTCTTACAGGTGGCACAAGCTGCAACAGTCAATCTGACCCCCACGGTTCTGGAACTCGGTGGCAAAGATCCTGCTATCATCCTCCCCAACACCGACCTCGAAAAGTACGCCAGCATGTGGATGCGCGGCGTGTTCCAGGCAAATGGACAGAACTGCATTGGCATTGAACGATTTATCGTCCCTGTCGAACTTCATGATCGGTTCCTGGACATGATGACCGCTCGTATTGCCAAGCTTCGGCTGGGCAGCGTCTTGAGCTCTTCAGCAGATGGATTCGTCAGTGTTGTTGATAATGGAAGCATGATTTCGGACGCTAGGTTTGAAGAACTGGAGAGGTTGATCAAGGCTGCTGAGAGGGATGGTGCGGAGATCGTCACTGGTGGCGAGAGATGGCAACACGCATACCTGGAAAACGGAGCGTACGTTACGATTTTTGAAGTGTTGATGAAAGACACGATGTTAATCTTTCGTCTGTTCAGATACTTTGAACCCACTTTGATTGGACACGTTAACGAAAATATGGAGATCGCACAAACTGAAGGTATTCCCTGCCGTTTGAAATCTAGCGAAGTGAGGTTTTGCTAACGCCCCTCGACCCTAGTCTTTGCTCCCATCATGCTGGTTATTCCATATGATACAGTCGACGAAGCGGTGGCTATTGCCAACGGTTCGCGGTACGGCCTCGGCTCTTCCGTCTGGGGTCCCGACCAGCGCGAATGCGTGGCCGTCGGACGTCTCCTCGAATGTGGAATGGTGTCTGTCAACGACTTTGGCGTTTTCTACCTGAATCAGGACCTACCTTTCGGTGGAGTGAAGAGCAGTGGATACGGACGATTTGGAGGACCAGAGGGCTTGAGGGGCTTGACGAATCCCAAGGCTGTTGTGGAAGACCGCTTCCCTTGGCTCGTTCAGACCTCGATCCCGAGAACTCTGGATTACCCTGTCAGGAGTTTGGTTCAGAGCTGGTACGTGTATCGCTTCCGCACACGATTAGCATAACGCTCACTATTTGGCATTTGCCTTTCCAGGGAGTTCCTCAGTGGCATGATTGACGTTCTGTATGCCGACTCTTGGAAAGCCAAGATCTTGGGCCTTATTCGCCTCATTCGATCTACATAAATTAGGACACCATCTGTCTCGATCTCTGTCTTCCTTCATAATATACCTGTTTGTCCGGCAAGTCCTAGAACCTGAGTGGCGGTGCCAAGGTCCAATCTCCGTGAACTCCGTCGACGTCAACTAGAATACTATTCTCCTCCATCCTCGTCAACGTCGGTACTCAGTCGCGGACGCTCACTTTCTGCCGACAGTGGTGAATGGCGGAAACATCGTCTCGTGCAGGCGAATTCTCTAGAGTCGCTACTAAGGTCTTGGACCGAGGTATGTTTGGGTCGACCAAAGCAGGACGTACCCGCAGCTGGATAACGTGTCTCTTACTCGATTGATGACAGTCAACGCATCAAATGCTCTAAGTGGAGATCCTAAATTCAAGAAATACACACAACAGGTTGATAAGTGTTTGGCGACATTCGACAGCATCCATGAGTGGGCAGACTTTATTGCGTTCTTGACCAAGCTCCTCAAGGTACGCACTGACCCAACCACCATTCCCAACTTAACGCTAACTACAATGGCGCCCATTGTCGCTGCTCTCAGACCCTTCAGTCGTTCATGCAATTCAAGGAAATCCCACAGAAGCTATGGGTAGGGAAACGTCTGGCCCAGTGCATGAACCCTGCACTCCCAACGGGCGTGCACCAGCGTGCTCTTGACGTGTATTCGCACATCGTGGCCGTCATAGGGGTAGGTCTACTTGTACTGGTGAACTCCATTGAGTCATGCTTACTCACTGAATGGCTATAGCCTGAGGGTTTGAAGCGTGATCTCCAGATATGGTCCCCAGGCTTGTTCCCCTTCCTCGCGTACTCGGCCACATCCGTTCGGGTACGTATTGTCATTTTCGGTCAACAGCACATATATTATAACACTGAACCGTCTTTGAAGCCTGCACTACTCAACATTTACGACACTCATTATCTCGCGTTGAAGAGCGGTCTTCATCCCATCACCAAAGCCTTCATTCTCGCCTTATTACCCGGACTGGAAGAGGAAAACGGAGAGTTTTTTGACAAAGTGATGAATATATTGGACAAGGTTTCCGAAACTGTCACGCAAGCGTTCTTCCTCCAGAACCTTTGGCTGGTACTCCTGACTGCGCCTGCAGCAAGAGGCACCGCCCTGGCTTACTTGTCAAGGCGATTTCCGAAGCTGAATGATCAGGCCGGTAAGCAAACATATTGTTCCTTTGCTGCTTGCGTATGCCGACTCACCTTAGGTATCCAGATATCACTCCAATCATTGGTCGTGACGTCGGCTTGATGATTCGCGCGTTTGCGGCATCTCTCGAAGACGACGACAACTTGGTGCGAAGAGGAATACTCGAATTGCTCACCCAGTCGTTCAAGTTGGACAGCCCAGCGTTCAAGCAATCACACGCCGATGATCAACAGACTCTCATGAAAGCGGCATCAGGCGTCGTGTTGCGAAAGGACCTTTCTTTGAGTCGCAGGTTGTACTCCTGGCTTCTCGGAACTGCTGAGTCAAGCGAGGAGCAAATCAAATACTTGAGACTAAATGGGCTGGAGCTGCTTCGGAACACGTTACAGGTATGTCATGATCGGTGAAAATGAGAGCCTTAAACTAAGCCAGCGATTTTCAGGCTGAGATGTCCGCTACCTCCTCTGGCGTTCCAGATCCTCGCCCATACAAGACATTCATATCTCTGCTCGACAAGTGGGAGATTGGATCACCTTTAACGGAGGTGCTCATCATAGATTCTGTCAAGGCTGTACAACAGCATCTAAAGCATGAGCCTCTTCTGAGCGACGGGGATGTAAGCTAGGTGGCCTCAAATATCGGGCATCAGAGAGAGAGTGACACTATTTTAATCCAGCTCATCATGACTGCGAATGAGCTATACAAAGTCATCGAACCGATAGCGTTGTGGAAGCCTCTTTTCGCATCTTGTGTAGCCGAATTGCTTGGAGAGCAGACAGGGACAGGGGTACGATAAAGCTATTCTTGGCTGTGAAAACTTAATTGACCTCACATTTAGGCTTTGCAAATAATTTCGTTTGTGCTGCGAGTATTCAAAAGCCATGACGAGGAGTCGTTGCGGGTCCATCTTCCGCTGATTTTTACCGCGCTATGCGACCTGCTGGATGTGAGTTCTTTGTTAGTCTCACCCGATTTCCTGTAACTAATCGATTTCTTTCGTGATATAGATAATACTCGCCGCTGACTCGCACCGGGCACGGTCGGATTCCGTCGTTTTGGAGGCCATTCAACTCCTTGGTGCCATTCTCCCTCACCTTTCAAGCGGAACCCTCACTCGGCCGTTAGAACTACGAACTGATAGCGAATCGGACGCCTCTACGCAAGCAAGTCCATTAATCCGAGCTATGACCTTGTATAAAGTCCAGACACAAAAGTCACTGAAGTCTCCACATCAAAATAAAGCGACCTCGATTCCTCTCGTCGTTGCCTTTGAGTCGCTCATGCGGATATCTCTCGCATGCGTAAAGGACCCAGCTCCCGGTCAAGTTATGTTCACGAACTCAAGAGAATGCTTGTCGGGCGTCCTTTCGATCCTCATGGAGTTAATTGGGAGATTGGATGATCGCCATCGAGTGGAAGGCGAGCTTGCATGGGCCCCCATTCAATGGCTCATCGCTATGGATGATGTTCTTCATGAGGTACGACAACAATCATGATTCCTGGGACCCCGTTCTTACTTCAACCATCGCATAGAATTCAACTTTTGAAGTGGTCGACAAAGCTATCAGTACCTTTATTGCGGTGTCATCGTCTCAATTCATTAAGCCTCGCCTTGTAATTGATCACAGACGTGCGATTTCCAAAATGGTGTTGGTTGTACGTATACACATTTACCACCCCTCCCCAGCGCCTTGAGTGACGATACCAAAGCTCCTAGCCTTCTTGCGACCCCAATGGGTGCCCTACCACGTTCGAGCTGTTCAGTTGATCTGGTCCTTGGAGGCTAATACACGCCATTGCCACGTAGAGGCTGTCATCGCGGGAAGCCTCTTGGATCATGATAGTCGCCCTCAGTTGGCGTCTTTCGATGCTTTCGGAGTTCTCTGGCGCTTGACAGGTACTGTTTCTTCCTACATTTCCGCTCTGCCAGCTGATCTTCCCCCCCATTTAGATGATTCTCTTCTACCGGGGTTCCACTTCAAGACCCCTATGATGATCGTTCTGGATAGTCTTCGATCTAACGACCCTAATCACCGTCGTGTGGGGGAAACGTGGATGCGTTGTTGCCTTAAGTCATATCTTCGGTGAGCCCATTTAACCCAAGAAGGCTTACTTTCCCTTACCGGTCTTCGCAGTGTCCTGGATCCACTCCTGTTCGACCTCGTAGATCCAGATATCATTCGTGCTCCCACAGTGACGACCTTCAACGGACGAGATACCCGAGGCTACACATACCAACGGCCCATAGACGAACGGCGCCTTCACCACGTGCTCGAAATTCTTTTGTCTGTTGTCAAGTTTGGAGGCCAAGGCTTTTCCCGTGTTGTTCGAACGACGGCGCTGCAGAATTCGCCCAATTCTTCGTTACCAGGCCGAGCGAAAGAAGGTATCAGTGGCTCGGGGAATTCTCTAAGACTTTTCGCTCACTAAACTTCCAGCCAGTGTTGCCCACGATGGCTCGATGTACATGGATGTCCTAATTGAAGTGCTTCTTAGGTATGGAGCTCAGTGGAACCGTATCGCTTTTTCATTAATCGTATGCGTAGGTTTGTGCTCTCCGAGCCCAAGCAGATTGGGGTGTCATCGGTCCCAATCGCCAATCTTCAAGTCCAGTCCTCTGCCCTCGACTTCCTTCAAGCCGTTGTTACGAAGGGCGACGTTGATCCTTTGACACTCGACAATGTCGAAGCTGCCATTATTGGCAAGCTATTTGTCTCCGTTCACTCTGAGAGACTGGAGCTTCAGAACAAACTTCTTCATGTTTTGCATTCTGTGATCGTAGCATCTCCGGGCGCCGATCCAACCAAGTTTGAGCATGGCTCAAGATTCGATCGAACGCAAACTGGAGGCACGCTTCCAGGCGAAGCAGCAGATCAATCCCTCAACAGTCCTATTTCATCCAAGGTCAACCCGCTTCTTGTCCAAACACTCATCGACGGCATCTCGAAGGCGACGAACCGCTCCGTTCTGCAGCACTGGGTAGATTTCATCCTCATGACTATCCCTCGCTTTCAACAATCAGCGACCAACTTCATCTTTCCTCTAAGCGACTCGATCTGTCGTCAATTACGGGCTGGGTTGGAGGATCTTGTTAGAACCTATACTGACTCTCTGGCCACTGCCAACACCAGGTCGTTCACCACGGATTCCGATCTCATCGCACTCTTCAACGCTTTGGAACGTCTTGTCCTTCTTGGCCTTACCAAGCCGGAGGGCGGGTTCACCGAGGACGACGCAGCAAGTGTCCAGGAGAAATCTGCAGTGGAATCCAGTGGTCTATTGGGGCTCGTGTCCAACGTATTTAGCTCGGATTCGGCGAGTGTGCAGGAGGAGCACCTTGTGGTGCGTGCTAAAGCTCTGGTCAAGACGTGTAGATACCTAACATCCATCACAGACACGGTCGCCAAGTTATTACTGCCTGGATGAAGCTGTCCGTATTTTGTATGCCATTTGGATAATGACCCAACCTATCCCAAGGGACGTCTCATCACC